>JAJLZM010000216.1:0-104361 GCA_030572235.1 Ambrosiozyma kamigamensis | reverse complement strand
AAAAAAAAAAATGGTCACAAATTGTGCATTTTTCGACCTTCTTACAACATTTTGTCTGTCGTGGTATATTTCACTTAATAACTCCACACACAAAAATGTTACAAACTCAAAACTTCACATCTGAACATAACACTATTTTATCTAAAGTAATGTCAACTTATATTTATTGTAAAAAATCCACAGAGCCAGAAAAAAAATGAGCTTGCGACAGGTAAAATGTTGTTGCTTTCAAAACCGATCTTTCCCAATTTGGTAAAATTCTTGCGACAGATAAAATGTTGTGGGATATCCGGCACGCTGATTGGCTGATAGTACAACAACATTTGCGCTGTCGCAGTCCAGAATGCGGAAACATAACTCCGTCACATTCCCAATTCCGCAACCCCAAACTCCGCACCCTCTCCACAGTTTTTGTGTGAATTTACAGTTTATAACTATACGATATCTATATAAAATATTATAAATACTCCTAGTTATCCAACTATGAACACAACAGAAAGAAGTGATACAGGTAGTTGTTCATACAAAAAATGTCATATTCAAAAGATTCTAAAATCTTAATAGTTGGTTCAGGTGTTTTTGGACTTTCAACAGGTTATCATTTACTTAAAAATGGTTATACAAATATTGAAATATTTGATAGAATCAATCAAGAAAAAGCAAAATATAATCCATTAAATGGTTCTGATGCTGCAAGTGGTGACATTAACAAATTCTTTAGAATTTATTATGAAGGTAGATCAATTTATTCAAATTTAGCAATTGAATCATTAGATATTTGGAATCAATGGAATAAAGATATTCAAAATTTATCAATTAAAGATAAATCAAGATTTTTAGATGATGATTTAGAATTAATTAGATTATCAAGAGCTTTAAGAATTGATTCAACTAAAGAAATTAATCCAATTGAATTAAAAAATTTACAAGGTTTTGATAAAATTGGTTTAAGATCAACTCAATTTAATATTAATGATCCAAAAGATTTACAAAGAGCTAAATTAGTTGGTATATCTTCAAAATTAGATTTAATTCAAGATTTAAAAGATAGAAAGAAAATTGATACTATTTCTGGTACCTTAGATAGTGTTGGTAGAATGTTAAAAGCTGATAAAGCATGTTATTATGTTAAAATCTTATTAGAAAATCAAGGTGTTAAATTTCATTATGAAGATGAAGGTGAATTTATTGAATTAATTAAAAATGATAATAATGTTGTTAAAGGTATTAAAACTAAAGATAATAAAGAACATTTTGCGGATTTAGTTATTGTTTCTTCTGGTCCATGGACAACATCATTAATTCCTCAATTACAACATAGAACATTAGCAACTGTTGCTAATGTTGTCTTTTTAAGAATTCCTAAAGATAGACAAGATTTAATTGATAAATATTCAGAATATCCTCATACACAATGGAAAACTAATTCAAGTGAAAATGATTTAAGAAATCGTAATGGAGTTACATTTTTCCCACCAACTAAAACTGAAGGTATTTTAAAAATTAATGCAAGACAAACAAAATATGTTAATCCAGTTAAAGTTGGTAATGAATATATTTCAATTCCAAAAACATTAGGTGATGAAAGTTTACCAAAATCAGTTGTTAAACAAGCAAAAGATTTCTTTTTAGCCTTTGCACCTGATGTTGCAACAATACCTGGAGTTAAATTAGCTTCAAAAGCTTTATGGTATACAGATGCAATTAATTCTGATTTTATAATTGATTATGTTCCAAATCATACTAATTTAATTGTTGCTAGTGGTGGTACAGGTCATGCATTTAAATTCTTACCTGTTTTAGGTAAAACAGTTATTAAAAGAATTGAAGGTATTAATGATGAATTTACTCAACAATTTAAATGGAAAAATCCAGATGAAATTAAAATTGATAATTATAAATTAAAATTTGATAATTTAAATGATGATGAAGAAAGAAAATTTTCAAATGTTGAATTAGCAACTGAAGAAGATTTTTATTTTAGTAAAGAAGATTTAGATAGAATTGATGAAGTCACTATTTAATTTAATTTAAAACTATAACTATACTATTCTTCCTCTTTTTTTTTTTGCATTCGTATGTATTCGCCTTTATTTATTTTAATGAAACATTTATTTATGGTATAAAATCGTATTATCTAATAGTACATAGCAAAAGTGGAAAAGACAAAAGTTATTCGTTAACTTTATAAGTATTTAAACTAGTTTCAATTAAAACACCTTCTTTAACCCAAAATGATAATCCAGATTGAACTAATTTTAAAGGCATACTTAAATTCATACAAATCATAGCCAATTTAATTTCTTTATTAGGTTCTTGATCTTGAAAATAATTTATAATTGCAAATTTATCAGGACTAACTTTAAAATTTTTAATTAAACCATTATTAAATGATAAATTTATATCAACTTCACCTAAATTTTTTAATAATAATAATTTTCTACCTTTTTTTAAATTTGAATAATTTGATTCATATTGATTTAAATTATTTATAATTTCATTAGGTAATTTAAATTCATAAGTTTGATTTGTTAAATCTGGCCAATAAATATGTGATAAAATTGATGAATGATAAATATTTGAATTTGAATTTGAATTTGAAATTTCTTTATCAATTTTTTTTGATAAATAAATATCTTTAATCATAACATCTAATGAATTAAATTCAGTTTTACCAAATCTATCTTTTAATAATTTCAAATTATTATAAGTTAATCTAACATCATAATTAGTAATTTTTAATAAATCATTTGCAAATACTTTATTAAATTCTTTAACAAATATACTTTTATTATTATCAAATATTGAGATTAATGATTCAACTATATCTTCAACTATACCTTTTTTAAAATCAGGTAAAGCATCAACAGGATCAGGTATCCAATTTAAATTAATTTCAATTTCATTATTATAAATCTTTTTCTTTTTTTGATTATTATTTCTTAATTCAATTGCTAATTCAATTAATTGATTTGTCTTTGTTGAAGTATCTAATAAAGAATTAACAATTTTTTGTATAGTATCATCTCTTAATTTTAAATAATTTCTAATTGGTCTACAAACTTTATCTAATAAAACACCTCTATGATCAATAATTAAAAAAGATCTTATAGTTGAAATATAAAACTTAATTATATCTATTGTATTAGCACCAGAATGTAATAATCTTTTATCACATAAAGAAATGAAATTATTAATTAAATCAGATTTATAATCATTATTAATTAAACATTCTCTAAATTCTTCTAAACAAATTTTTGAATCAGGATAATCAATAACTATATCAAAACTTTCTTTAATTCTTAATTTAGTTAATTCTATTTTAACTAGTTGAATTAATTCATTTTTTAAATTTGAATAATTTATTATAACATTTGAAATTTTTGGATATAAATTATTATTAATCCAAATTAATAAATTTTTTAAAATTGGTTTATTCCAAATATTAGTACAATTGATTTTAATATAGTTTGATATATGAATTTTAGTTAGATCCATGATTAAATCATTACATTCATCAATTAAATTTGAATTTTGTAATATTTTAGAAATGAATTTTAGATCATTATTATCATCAATAAACAAATTATTTTGAAAATTTAATTTAATTAAATTAAATATATCATTAGATAATAATACTTTTTGAAAACAAGCATTGTAAGTTCTCTGAATCAATATAATTTGATCAAATTTGAATAATAATATATTATTACAACAATAATCTAAATTTGATTTAATTAATTGAATAAAATTTAATAGATAATTTAAGTCGTTATTCAATATGGAATTTAGTTTTTTGTTTAATTCTAATCTAATATGGAATATGATATGGTTAAACAATAGTTCATTATCAGGTTGGAAATTCCTTAAAGCATTTTTAACACGTAATGAAACATCATTTGAATTCTTGTTGTTTAAGATGATTTCAGATAACCAGTCCATGATGATTCCAACGTTCGAGTTTGGGTCTTCCGCCAGAAGAGTGTTTGCCTGGTCGCCAAAGACAGAGTTGAACAGTTCCCGTGTGATCGGAGCCGCCATTGTGTGTGATTTGTGTGATTTGAGTGGTTTCAGTTGTTTCCTTGTTCAGTTTGTTTACACTAAATGAGAAAATGATTTGAGAATTTCGCTGTTCACGTTTTAACTGTTTCCAGTGCCCATTTAAAGCATTTGAGCTGTCTCTGGTCAACTCTTCTTCAACAGCATGTCCACCGCAAGACCAGCAACCATCAAGAAGTTCTTGGACGTCACTTCCACGGCCTCAGAGTCCGTCGCAAAGTTCTTCCTAGGAAGAAACAGCAACAAGCTGACCAACGCCATTGACGATTTCTACAACAACCCAAGTTTAGTTAACGACCTGGTCTCAAAAGACAGAAGATCCAACAACAGTACAGTGGTTGCTAGCTCTAGCTTACAACAAATATTCAACAAGTATAAGGATGAACAACCTGATAGTATTGGTAATCCAATCATTGGTTTAGATGGTACAATTGACTATTTAACTGATCTGGGATATGAACCAGAAGATTTGATTGTCTTAACAATTGCAGAATTTCTAGAATCACCAGGTGAAGGTGTCTTTAAAGAAGAACAATTTTTAAAGAATTGGACAAAAGTTAATTGTAATACAATTCAAGAACAAAAACATTATATTGAATCAACATTAAGAAAGAATTTTACAACAGATAAAGAATATTATAAACAAGTTTATCATTTTACATATAAGTTTGTATTAGAAAAACAACAAAAGAATTTACCAATTGATACAGCAATTTTATATTGGAGATTAATGTTACCAACTCATTTACAAAATGAATTAGAAAAATTCATTTCATTTTTAACTCAAGAAGAAATTGAAAACATAACTAAAGATCAATGGGATATGTTGTATCCATTTTTAGAAGAATATAATAAAGATCATGAATTAAAAGATTATGATGAATCACAATCCTGGCCTGTTTTAATTGATGAATTTGTGGAATGGCTGGAAGAAAAGGGCGAAATGGAGGAATGAATTAAATGATTCATTAAGTTATTTAGTTAATTCAGTATATTTTAATGATATTTATCTACTTATTTGTTGTAACAATTGTTGTAGTTTTACTAGTAAAATCCAGTAATCCGACAATTCTCCGGCCCCGCCGCGCACGACCTTTTTCTCTGGAAATTTCGATGACATTTTATGGATTTTTCATGGAGAAAAGCTCTAAATCAGTTTCCTTTACTCCTTCTTCTTCTTCCAATTCATCTTCAATACAATGTTAAGACTTGCTAGACCTTCCTTGAAAAAATCTGCTATCTCCTTATCCAGATTCTACTCCCACAAAGAATTAAAATTCGGTGTCGAAGGTAGAGCTGCTTTATTAAAAGGTGTCGAAACTTTGGCTGATGCTGTCTCTGTCACTTTAGGTCCAAAAGGTAGAAATGTCTTAATTGAACAACCTTTCGGTGCTCCTAAAATCACAAAAGATGGTGTCACTGTTGCTAGATCTGTCATCTTGCAAGATAAATTTGAAAATTTAGGTGCTAAATTATTACAAGATGTTGCCTCAAAAACTAATGAATCTGCTGGTGATGGTACAACAACTGCAACTGTCTTAGGTAGAGCCATCTTTTCTGAATCAGTTAAAAATGTCGCTGCTGGTTGTAATCCAATGGATTTAAGAAGAGGTTCTCAAGCTGCTGTTGAAGCTGTCATTAAATATTTACAAGATAATAAAAAAGAAATCACTACTTCTGCTGAAATTGCTCAAGTTGCAACTATTTCTGCTAATGGTGATAAACATATTGGTAATTTATTAGCTTCTGCTATGGAAAAAGTTGGTAAAGAAGGTGTCATTACTATTAAAGAAGGTAAAACTTTAGAAGATGAATTAGAAGTTACTGAAGGTATGAGATTTGATAGAGGTTTTATTTCACCTTATTTCATTACTGATGCTAAAGCAGGTAAAGTTGAATTTGAAAACCCATTAGTTTTAATCTCTGAAAAGAAAATCTCTTCAATTCAAGATGTTTTACCTTCATTAGAAATTTCAAATAAATTAAGAAAACCTTTATTAATTTTAGCTGAAGATATTGATGGTGAAGCTTTAGCTGCTTGTATCTTAAATAAATTAAGAGGTCAAGTTCAAGTTGCTTGTGTTAAAGCTCCAGGTTTCGGTGACAATAGAAAGAATACTTTAGGTGATATTGCCATCTTAACTGGTGGTACTGTTTTCACTGAAGAATTAGATATTAAACCTGAAAATGCTACCCCTGAATTATTAGGTCAATGTGGTGCAATTACTATTACTAAAGAAGATACCGTTATTTTGAATGGTAATGGTTCAAAAGATAACATTCAACAAAGAGTTGAACAAATTAGAGGTGTTATTGATGATGCAACTACTTCTGATTATGAAAAAGAAAAATTATATGAAAGATTAGCCAAATTATCTGGTGGTGTTGCCGTTATTAGAGTTGGTGGTGCTTCAGAAGTTGAAGTTTCTGAAAAGAAAGATAGATTCGATGATGCATTATGTGCAACTAGAGCTGCCGTTGAAGAAGGTATTTTACCAGGTGGTGGTACTGCTTTAGTTAAAGCTTCTAGAATCTTAGATGATATTAAAACTGATAATTTTGATCAAAAATTAGGTGTTGAATTAATTAAATCTGCTATAACTAAACCAGCTAAAAGAATTATTGATAATGCTGGTGAAGAAGGTTCTGTTATAGTTGGTAAGATTGTTGATAATTATGGTGATCAATTTAATTTCGGTTATGATTCCGCTAAAAGTGAATTTAAAGATATGATTGCTGAAGGTATCATTGATCCATTTAAAGTTGTTAAAAGTGGTTTAATGGATGCTTCTGGTGTTGCTTCTTTATTAGCTACAACTGAATGTGCAATTGTTGATGCTCCTGAACCAAAGGGCCCTGCTCCAGGTGGTGCTCCAGGTATGGGAGGTATGGGTGGTATGCCAGGTATGGGATTCTAAAATTGATTAACATATCTTCCTGTTATTTAATGTCATTGTTAATGATACTGTATATAGTTTTAAAAGGACATTTTTCTTCTTTGATTTATGTGTATAATTTCTTGATTATCTCTCACAAATAAAAGAAAGACAAATCCATTATATAAAGATTTTTCATTATAAAAAGTATTTCAATTCTAGTAAAAAACATGTCATTTGTAATCTTCAAAAATGTTAAAACAAACAACATACTACTTAGAGAGCTCATCGGTATTTCTTTTTATGCGTAAAAAAAAAACATTGAGAATCTTTTGAGATAGTAGTTGAAGCTTTTCCTATTCTTTTCCAAATATGTTCTTCACAACACTTGGAGAATTGATATAACAATGCACTATTTAAAATATAGAAAATATACGAATGCAATTAGGAGAAAGAGAACTCCTGATGTTGAAACAGATGCTGAATTGGATCGTTATATTTCCATGATTAAAGTCTTTCCTTTAGAGGTTATCTTCATAATTTATAAATCAGTTCTAATAGATGCTATCATAAATGATCAAGTTAATACGTGGGATGAATTTGCATATGGAAACTTTGGAGATGACAATGTGAGAACACTATTGTTTGAATTGGTTAGACAGTACCAAATAAAGATACACGATTCTCAAACTCTTATTACAATTAATGGTAACGATTATAAATTCTTAGATTATGGTCATTTTCATACAATTTTTAGTAATGCAAGAGAGATACAAATAAAAAAATTAGATATTAGCAAATATACTGACCGAAATAACAATTTGGATTGGACCCAATTGAATATCAGATCATTAGTTGCTGATACTGAGGCGATGAAATTTGTTCCTAAGACCATGTACAGCTACATAAAAGATTTTAATATGAATGTTTATAATGACATATTACTTAGATATTTTCTGTCCTGGATGCCTAACTTAAAAAAGCTCACAATTGGTAGATTTGACCATGATGCTTTAGTTGCCCTTTCAGAATTTCAAGGTTTAAAAGAGTTGTCATTTAAATTCTATGTATCTCAAGGTGACAAAATTACTAGAGAAATTGACAATTTATTTGATTTGATTTCACAAAAAGATTTAAAACTTGATATTGATATTCATTTATATGGGACGGGGCCTGCTTCATCCCTTTCTGAAATTCTTTTTGAAAATAATAATCATAGATACTGTTTTCCAAGTATAGTTACTTCTACTGATTTATCAATTAGAGATCATAGTGAATTGGGGAGCTTTGAATACATACACTATTTTGATAATCTCAAAAAGCTTCATATTACATTTGACGTACATTCTGATAGAACTCAAGTGTTTAAATTCGAAAATTTAGAAGACCTTTCACTATCATGCCACTATCAGAATGATAGATACAAAATTTCGAAATTTAATTTCAGTGCTTTGTCTAGTTTGAAAAGATTGCGATTATATGGCTATACCAGTCCTTATGGTGAACACACTTTGGGTAGTATACCGCCTGATATAAAACACCTTGAAATAGAAGCTAAACTAGCATGTAGTTCCTTTAACCTCCCAATACATTTGGAAACAGTGTCTTTGAGGATTAATTTTCATGAAGTATCCTTGAATTTGAGATCATTATATAATTTGAAATCAGCTAGATTTGAATTACGTCAATTCAATGGGGTTATTCCTACAATGTTGATAAATTCACTAAATCCAAACATACAAGAGCTAATAATTCATTATAAATATACCAGAAAGTCTAGCGAATTAGACGAGAATATTATAAGTATGCAACATCTAGTTAATTTGCAATCATTAAAGATTTTTGGTAATTTTAACAAATGGAATTTTTCATTTTTACCTGATAGTTTAGAACACTTGGAAATACTAAGACCAATTGATGATGGAGGACATGATATCCATTTAAAGATGTCACTACGAACTTCAATTTTTGACCCATTATCTACTATAAAAACTATGGGAAAACTAGGTGCTGTTTCATTAGATACTCTAGAGAATAAAGAAAAAAAGAAATTGAATATTATCGATTTAAGAAGCTTAAATTTCAAACGTGTTAACAAATTTAGTTGGCATTCACATTATAGTTGCGATGAAGAAACGGCAAGTAGTTATGAACCACCTCATAGAACTATTATGAAATTACCTGATATTCCTAATAACTTATCTTCATTCATTAGTGGACGTGGAGAAGAAGTTTTTGTAGAAACCCCAAAAATTAATTACAATATTATTAAACTAGGTTTATTTAATTTTCCATATAGTGTTAAAGAGACGTCTACAGGCCAAGTAATTAACTATGACCATCATGATGATGATGATTTTGATTATGATTATAATCCTGACTTTTATAAGGTTCCCGCTTATTGTTTTGATCTTGATTCTGATTCTGATTCTGAGAATCAATACATATTTTAAATCATCATGTTTTCTTATCATTTATATTTATTTACTTTAATATTAACCAGATAAAAATTAAGTGTATCGCGTTTATAAAAAAAATCATTAGCTGGTTTTTTTCAACTTTTCCTATGTTTTTCATCTTCTAAACATGTTTTTCACAGCACTTGAAGATATGGTATAACAATGGACTCTCTCAGACCAATTAAGAGAAAAAGAACAGCTAACTTTGAAACAGATACTGAAATGGATCGTTACCTTTCCATGATCAAAGAGTTCCCTTTAAATGTTATCTTCATAATTTATAAATCAATTATAATAGATGCTATCATAAATGATCAATTTAAGATATGGTATCAAATTATATTTAAGAAACATGATAAACACTCAACAGCAATACTGTGTGAATTAGTTAGACAGAACCAGATAAAGATTTCATGTATATCGAACGATTATGTGATTTTGATTAAAATTAATGATAACGATTATAAGACAATACATTATGGCAGTTTTTATTCATTTCTAAAAGAAGGAGGAATAACAGAAATAAAACAATTAGATTTTACATATTTTAATAATTTGAGGCATACTGAAGTGAATATCAAATCCTTAGTTGTTAGATCCAATGCAATAATAAAGAACCTTATGCCTAAGTCAACGTATAACTACATTGAAGAACTGTATATAGATGAAATAGATAAGTTTAGAGATTTTTTCAAAAATAAAATGTCATTATTGCCTAACTTGAAAAAGCTTTCAATAAAAACTGAGTATAATCATGATATTTTTGTTTCTATTTCGAAATTAGAAGGTTTACAAGAGTTATCAATTGAACTCTCAGTGCGTCAACCTGAAACTATTACTGCAGCAGATGATGAATTATTTTATTCAATTTCACAGAAAAGAGATCTAAAACTTAATTTTCATTTTAAAAATATGACTTCTTCCAGGTTCCCTGAGCTTTTTGAAAATAATAACATTGCATGTTACCAACTACCCAAATTAATAACTTCCTACGAATCAAACAATGGGGTCGATTTGAAAAGTTTCATCCAATCTTTTATCAGTCTTAAAAAGCTTGATATTTATTTTTTTCCACCTTATGATAAAACTGTAAAGTTTGAACATGAATATTTAGAAGAACTCTGCGTACACTCTGGATCAATTAAAAGTAGTAAGAAAGATAAATCTGCAATTTCTAAATTTAATTTCAGTGATTTGCCTAGTTTGAAAAAGTTAGAATTATTTGGTGATAATTATGGAGAAAACACATTGAATAGCTTACCACCTAATTTAAAGTATTTTAAAATGAAAGATGGTATATCATGCAATTCATTGAATTTCCCAATTCATTTAGAAACATTACACTTGGCGGTTTCTTCTCATGAAGTATCCATGAATTTGAGATCATTATATAAATTGAAAACAGCTAGATTTGATTTATATGCGATCAGTAACTTATTTGTTACAAAGTTAATAAATTCACTAAATCCAAACCTACAAGAACTGATAATTCATTATGATCATGCCCGCAGATTCACTGAAATAGACGACAGTATTATAAATATGCACCATCTAGTTAATTTGCAATCATTAAAGATTTTCGGTTGTTTTAACAAATGGAATTTCTCATTCTTACCCGATGGCTTGATATACTTGGAAATAGGAAGGAAAATTAATAACTTTCATCATGATTTTCATTTAACTATGTCATTAAGAACTTCAATCTTTGACCCTTTATCTACTACAAAGGCTATGGGAAAACTAGGTGTTATTTCATTGGGTACTCTAAAGAATAAAAATGTTGCAGTGAATTTTAATGGAGATAATTCGATGGTCAAAAAGAAAGTGCAACTTATAGATTTAAGAAGCTTAAACTTCAAACGTCTTAACAAATTTCATTGGCATTCATATGAAATATATAGTGATTCTGATGAACTGATCCGTACCTTGCCCTATAAAACTATGCCCTATAAAACTATTATGAAATTACCTGATATTCCTAAGAATTTAGCTTTATTCAGTAATGAATATTCAGGTAATACTTTTCTAGAAATACCAATAACTAATTCCAATTTTATTAAACTAGGTTTACTTACTCAAGGCGATTACCATGTTAAAGAGATACTTACAGGCCGACTAATTAACTATCCTAAAGGTACATCTGATTCAGACTATGATTCAGACTATGATGACGATTCTCCCCTTGATTTAAATTCTGGTTTTGAGAAGGACCAAAGCTTTAAATGATTATATTTACTTGTGTATCTACAATTATGCAGTACTACCTTATCTAATATATCGTGTAAAAAAAACTGATTCCAACTATTTCTTAGACTTCCTTGCTAATACTGTAGATGTTTGCCAATATTTGATAACTTCGAAATATATAAATAGTATTTGTATTAAATCGTATAAAAATGCTTGCTAGGTCAGCAAGACTTCTGTTTTTAAAAAAAATTCCAATATAAAAGTTAATTCAAAGTAAATCAATCAATTATTAAAGATGATTTTTATATTCTTATAATGTTTAAAAGTACAAAATATCAACTTTATATAAATCAACTAGTGCAGAATCAATTTGTTAATCTCTCAATTCATATTGAAATATCTACTCCTATGGTCTTACTACAATTTTTATTGCATTTATTTCATTTTGTTTTTCATAGTAGTACATCTGATATTTCTTCAATTCATCCTTCATCTGATGTTTTAAGTGCTCTTTTTAAACATGTTGAAAATGGTTATTTTGATATTTATCATTTGACAGATTTGGTTCCAAAATTTCATTTGCCTCATTGGCAAATTTTAAATAATATTAAAAAATATGTAGAAATGCCTGGTATTAATGTCAGTAAATTTGATTATGATCAAGTTATCGAACAATTTGAACATGATAATAATGAAAATAACGATCATAATTCAATCAATAATATTACTGCTAATTATCCTCTACCTGCTGATTTTAACACACTTGAACAACCAATGTCATATGGTTACCAGCCTGATGATGAATCTTATCAAAATGATCGTTTTATCCTTCCTAGTTCTCAGCAATCTCTTGATAGTCAAATTATAGAATAATTTATTTCAGTTTTATGATTTATTCTTATCATTTTGGTTTTCGTTTTTTATAGATTAATGATTTATTTCTTTTAATTTCTTCTATTTTTTTAATTTTCTTTTGCTTGCTCGTAGTAATTCGAAGGGAAAATTTATTTTTGATACAATTTTTTTAGCAAAGAATTATATTATTTATGGATTTTCATAATTAGTTAATTATTATTTGTGAATTTTAGTTATAGGATTTATTAAATATAAAGGTGCTATAATATTTCCTTATTTGAAATTTTGCTTGGTTTTGCTGGTCCCTGAGCTCCATATCAAAAACCTTCTAATCCACCAGCTTATGTAATACCCATATGATTTATACTGATAATATTACTGAACTGGAAGCTGATGTTGATGGGTATCTTCCACTTACCATAATGAAGCTTATTTTGATTGGTAAATTAACCGACGATAATTCAATTGCTAATAACACTTATTGGATTTCTTATGATCAATTTCCTTTTGATTTTAATACGCTTATGCTTAATTATTATAGGAAAGGCTGAAGCAATTCTCAAAGATTCCAAAGTTGTAAGAACATTCTTAGTGGTTTGTATTCAACTGGTTTTGGTGCTAATAATAGTGATGTTGAAACATTAATTGTAATGGATCGATAGCTGTGCCTAGGTCACGAATTTCTAAAGCATGTTGGTACTTGGAAAAAAGTGTTTTCTCTTGAATCAGAAAAGGCTGATAAGTTGAAATTTAGTAATTTATATCCAATATACAGAAAAGAACTGTTGACTTCTCTTAACAAATACAATTTTGGTAAAGAACAGGAGGAGGTGATGGAGGCAGCCATGGCAATTACTCTTCTTCAGAATTTTCCCCATTTAAAAAACTCTATGAAAGGTATTATAAACAGAATTGTGAAAGATGTTGAATACCAAGAACTAGATGGTGAGGCAAATATTTTGAAATTGGGTGGTAAGATTGTTTTAGATCCATTGGAGCTGGTTGAAGTCATCATGAAGGAACATATGAATATTAGAACTAAGTTGGAGAGAGGTGGTGATTGTAATAATATTAAGATGGTCAAAGAGAACTTGACGAAGTATTATGGGGTTTCAAATGAAATGGTGAAAGCTGTTATTTCAAGATGTCCCAGATACGCCACTAAGAAAGCTTTCAAAAATGCTAATTACTTACCAATTATGATTGAGATAAACGCTAAATATGAAAGGTTTCAAGCTGACTTGATAGATTTAAGATATTATGTTTCAAAAGGAAAGTTGAAGATAGAAGTTGTTGATCCAAATTCTGATGAAGGTAAAAGAGATTTTATTCCTTTAGATCCCAAAAATCCACTTTTAACGGTTGTTGAACAGAGTGTTAAAAATGGGGAAATGTTTGAAGGGCATGCTGACTATTATAAAGACTTGGTGGGAGAAGAAGAAGATGATGATGTTCAAGAGCCAGTGAAGAAGAAACAAAAGAAGAATAACAATCAAGACACAGAAGAGAAGTACCTTTGGATCCGAAATTTAGTTGGGCATTCGCACTACCAAACAAACGAGCTGCTACTGTTTTAAAGCATTTGAAAATTGTTTTATCTGAACATAAACCAGGTATTCTTCAGAATGATAATGATAAAGAGTTTGCTAATAAACTCTTAAAGAATTATTGTTTGAAGAATGGTATTCGTTTGATTCACGGTAGACCAAGACATCCACAATCTCAAGGCATGATCGAGAGAGCTAATGGTATTTTAAAGAAAAAGTTAGCTAGCTATACGTTGAAACCAGACATGTGTGATTGGAGTGATGCTCTTGAAGATGAAGTTCAAGAACCTCCAAAGAAGAAACAAAAGAAGACTGCAAAGAATAATCATGATCATCTGAACGACTCACAGAAAACCAACTGATGATGATGATGATTTATGACCTCATTAGAGCATTAATACCGGTGCTGATAGTATGTTTGCATGATGTGAACAAGAACCATAAACCATGATGAAGAAAAAGACAACGTCGACTGGAAAGATAGCACAAAATTTTCAAAATTTGAGGGAATAATTGCGCAATACAAAAGAGCCAATGAAAATGAGCTATTACACGTGACCTACACAAATTTAAAAATACAGCTAAAGCCAACTTTTTATTTCCAGTACTAGTACCATTATACACAAATTAATCAAGATCAATCTCTATCTGAGCAGCTTCTCGAATCATTTCATTTTGATTCATTATAAAAGCATAATATAATGAACTCCAAATATCAATACCAATACATTTCTCATCATTAAGATCATTAACATTAACATCATTTCCTAAATTTTCACATCTTTTTGAAAGTAGACTTCTTTGTGTTTGTAACATTTTAACAAATCTATCTCCTTCCCATGGTTCTATTAAAAATGAATCTTGAAAATGAACCATTGGTACAACTTCAAGTATATAATATGATTTCCATCCACAACCTATCTTCATTGGATCTTGGTTATAATACCAATAAGGATATTCAATATTTTCATTAGAAGCAGAAAATAATTGTTTACTAATATGATCAAATGAATAAAATGCTAAATCTTGTGGGTCAGATAAGTAACATTCATGATCTTTTTCAAACACTCTAAATTCTTCTGTATTAAATCCAAATGGATTGTGTGGTAAAATCATTAATAATGGTTTATATGTATCTTCATTAACCTTAAAAACATTATTTTGTCCTACTGTATAAGGATCTAAAATTAAATTGAAAATATCAAGATCATTTCCATTAGATTTATCTTTACATGCATCTAAGAATACTTGATAAATCTTTTCATTTGGTTCTAAAACAAAGAAATTATTTGTTAATGGATATTTTAATCCATGATCATGTAACACTTGAACACTTTTCTTAACTGATGGTAAATTATCATATAATGCTTTCATATCAAATCTACCATCTTCTTCTTTCACAGATTTACTATAAATAGCTTGTAAATTTTCAGTACGTTGAACACCTGTAATTAAAGGTCCTTCTTCAATGAATATTTCACTTATATTTCTAAAATATTGATAATCTGTAAGAGCATAAATCATAGCATCAGGTAAACCAACAAATAATTCATCACAAGCACGATAGAAAAATGAATCACAATCAAAATAAATAACTTTCTTATATTCAGTTAAACCAAAAACATGATATTTAGTAAAAGAATCAGCAATATGATTATCAATAATTTCACCAGTATAACGTAATACATCAACTTTTTTAACTTTAATATCATACATAATTTTAGCTTTCTCTAATAATTTATTTTCATATTTACTTCTCCATTCATCTTTTGGTTTACCATTTGGGAAAGTTGAATAATCAGCATAAATAATAACTATATCAGCTTTTGAACGTTCTTGTCTTAATCTCTTTGCACCAGCAACGGCAGCTCTAACATAATTTATATCTGTTGCATATGTAACATAAGCATAATCACTCCAATTAATATCATCAGGAAAATCAAGAATTTTAAAATGTTCTCTAGCTATTGCACCAAATGGCATAGTTTTGATTTCTTTTACAGTTTGAGGGGTTATTATACCATTACCATAATCAACAATAGAATCATCAGTATCAGTTAACAAAGACTTCCAGTATTGACTGTTTGATGACTTTAAATTATCAATTGAAGAAGGTGGAGGAGTAGTGTCTTGATTTGGAATTAAATTATCAGAAATATTATCTTCAGTAGTAGTAGTAATATCAGTTTCTATTAATTGATTAGCAGTATTAATAGTAAATTCATCATTTGAATTATCAGTTCTAAAACAAAAGAGTATCAATATAAGTGTACCTATTGCTAATAAAATTGATCTTGATTGATTTTGTTTAGATACAAATTTATAACTTGAAATAGACAACAATATGTTTTTAAAACGTCGCATGATCATCATGATTATAATTAACTTGATAAATATTGATTTTCACTTGTTACATGTATGATCCAAGAGACAAGAGACAATTAATAGTTATAAAGAAAAAATCATTAATTATCATCAATTTATTGAATTTGAATATCTTTTCATATCTTTCTTCAAATAAAGGGTGTATGCTATCCAACCAACGTATAAGCAAACCCCAAAGCAGTATTATTTGAATCATTCCATTTTGATTGGATCTTACTTCAGAGACCAGATTTGATTCTTCCCAAATGCAGTAATAATGAATGACAATTAAGAAAGCTTATGACAGTGCTTAACTTTATTCCTTAATTCAACGATTTTGGAGATGGCTTCACTTAAGTCGTTAAAACAGCTTTTGTATGTTCAGTTCAACAAATTCGACAACACATAAATAAAGTTGTAAACCATCCACTATTTTAGCTATCATAAACTATTATAAACTATCACTTGGCTTTACTGTGTTGTTTTACTTGTTTTTTACTGGGTTTACAAGTTTCTTACCTTCCTAATCCAGACGGATTTACCGCTCGAATATGAAAATCCATTTCCATTTATTAAAAAACAACTATAAAAGACACACTGAAAGTAAAAGTAAAAGTAAAAGTAATAATATACATGATATAAAGAAAAGAAGCAAACAGAAATATGACTATAATATATATATAAAAGAAAAAACATAAACCTGATCAACATATACACAATTAAACAAACAAACAAACACACTCAAACACACAAACACAAGAGAATATAAAAGAAAAGCATAACTAAACAAATGAAAGAAAATGAACAATTTATTCAAAAAGACATGAATTAAATAAATAAATAAAAATAAAAGACAAGAAGAAAGATATTGTAATAATAATTAATGTAATTTAGAAATAAAAAAAATAAAAAAAAAATGTAATTATTGATCAAAAAGAAGAATACAGTATAATAATAATAAACTTTAGAAAAAACACAAATAATAAATGGAAAAAGATTAATTGTTTTTTTAATACCCAATTGGCCCACTAACTGATCTAATTCTTTCTCTTATACCAGAATGAGATATGATTGGACTCATTGATATATGATCTCTTGAACCTAATGAAGATTGAGCTCTAACTCTTTGTTTAATCATTTTTAGTGGAGTTGGAGGAACTATACTTGATGGTGACTTAATATTATGACTATGTGATTTTTTAGGAATTGATAATGTAGACAATGACGATGATGATGATGATAAATTATAAAGATTAATAACCGAATTAGGTCTTGGTTTAGGAATTGATGTAGGTGTTGTTGTGGTTGTCTTATAAATTGTCTTAGATTCAATTGATGATGATGATGATGATGGAGGTTTAATACCTAATGAATTTGAAATTGATGATGGAGGTCTAGTACCTAATTGACTTGAAATTGAAGAACCTAACATTTCTAATCTTGAATTTGAACGTTGATGAAATTTCTTTGGTTGAGGTGATAATAATAATTTTAATGGTGATTTTGATCTACTATTATTATTATTACGTGAATTAGCTCTTGAATGAGATCTTGATCTGGATCTTGAACGTGATCTAATAATGCCCATTCTTGATTCATTTCTAGTAGGTAATGGAATCATTGAATGTCTTCTTTCTTGTTGTAAACTTTCTTCAAAATTAAAATTATGGTAAGGCAGAAATGTATCTTCTTCAATTGGTGTTTGAGTTCTATAATTATCAATTAAACTAAATCTACCAAAATCAGGTGTTTCAATTGGTGTTATTGATACATCATTAATTGATTTAGAAGCTGCTTTAATATTAAGTAAACCACTACCACTACCATTTCCACCAAGTTTATTATTATCTTTTTTAATTTGAACTTCTTCATCTGATTCATCACCAACAGGTAATGGAATATATTTCATTGATGATCTAGAGCTATGATGAGATAATGGAGTATCAGCAATATTTGGTTCATTTTTATTTAAATCATTACAAGTTTGTTTAAATGATGGAGTAATAAAAGGATTTGGAGATTGTGGTTTAATTTTAATATTTGAACGATGTATTGGAGAAGTATCACAATCATCAATTGAAACTAAATTTAATTTATTTAAATTATCACATAAAGTTGAACCATTTGAACTTGGACGACTATTTTCTTTATCATCATGAATTGATAATAAATCTGAAGTTAAATCAGAATCAACAGTTGAAATTGAATCTCTATTATTATTATTATTCTTTTTCTTTGGTGAAGGTGATCTTGAAATAGAATTTCCTTTAGTCATTTCATTAACTAGTTTTTTAATTAATGAATTATCATCTTGAATATTATTATTATGAAATTTTTTATCTTGTAATATTTTAAATTCATTCATATAAGGTTCTTTTCTAGCTGAAGTAGGATATTCTTCAATTAAAATTGGTTTAAAATTCATCATTTTAAAAAGATCACCTGAACTAACTCTTTTTTGATTAGATTTTTTAATTGAATTTGGAATTATTATATTATCGCCATCATCATTTTTTGTTAATATTGGGAATTTCTTTTTATTAATTGCTGATGAAGTTGGTGAAGATATTCTAATTGTATTATTTATATTATTCGTTATATTCTTTTGTTTATTATTTATATTTAATTGTTTTGATAAATTAACATATTTAATTAATAATTCATCTTTTAAAGTTAAAATTTTTTCATCAGAAATTAAATTTTCACCAATTGCACGTTTTAAAACATCAAAAGAAGTATCAATTAAATATAATTTATCAGTTAAATTATCCTCATCATTGTTAATATTATTAATTTCAATTTCTAATTCATCAATTAATTCAACTAATTTAGTTATAATAAATTTTAATGAAGAATCCCATTTTAAATCAATTAATTTAATTTTTAAATTTTTAATTGATAAATTAATATTTTTTAATTGATTAATCATAAATTCATATTTTTCAATTAATTTTAAAATTGAATCACCATAAATTTCTTTTGCAAAATCATTAAATTGTTCTAAAGCTTGAGGTATAAACATAATTGAAGCATTAATTGGAGATAATTTTGAATTTAATTTATCAAATAATTGATAAATTTCAATTTCAATTGAAGTAAATAAAGGTAAATGTAAATTAATATTTGAATTTTTTGTAATTTTTTTTAATAAAATTAATAAATCAAATTTAATTGGAGAATTTGTTGATTGATCTTGTAAAGAATTAATTTGTAATATTGTTGAATTACAATCTTCAATTTCTTTTTCTATTGAATCCATTGTAATTGAATTAATTTCATTATATTGAATAGCTATATCTAATCTTTTTTTATAAATAGTAATAAATTTTCTTAATTTTAAAGATAATTCACAAATTAAATTAACTTTTTCCAGTAAATCATTTAAATGTAAATTTAATAATTGATCTTTACTATTATTATCATTTGATAATAATTTTTTATCTAATAAGTTTAATAATTTTGAAATTAAATCATTATCAATGATTGTAATACATTTAAATAATTTTAAAATTTGAAATTTACCATCTAAAATCCAATCTAATTGAAATTTATTATTAATTTGATTTGATAATTCAATTTGATTAAAAGTTTCTAATTGAAATTGAATAAATTCTAATAAATCTTTTATTATTGAATCAATTTTAATTAAATCAAATTTATTTAAATCATTATTATTATCATCAATTTGATTTAAAGAATCTTGTAAAGAGAATATTGAATCAGCTTTTTGATAACCTTTTGAACCAAACAAAATTGAAGATAAACGGAACGCTTCATTGTTGTTGTTGTTGTTGTTGTTATATCGACGTACAGATTCGTCTGACATTCTAAAAGATGGTGTTTAATAAGAGATAAGAGTGATATAGAGATGTGTTTGATCTAAGTAACTATGGTACAAGATAAGATTGTGATATTGGTAGGTAGTAAATTAAATGTGTAAATATATGAAGAAAAGAACAAACAATTAGAGGACACAAAGGACAGAATATTTATGAAATTATGAAATTAAATTATTATGAGCTGTTGTAGGATTAATTAAGGAAATTAACTTATTTCTATGAGGCGATTTGGTCCTTATAAATAAAAATAGTTGGCAGTGGTCGAACAGGAGAACAGGGGTAAATTGCGTCAGTGAGTTGGAGACTGACACGGAGATGGCACTGGTCGTGTTCTGGTGGCTGGGAAGGGATGAAGTGTGTTTTCTCTAAATTGACGAGTTTCTGTAAAGGGTTTTGTGACCAGTTTGAAAACGATTTTGAAAACGGATTTTTTGATTTTTGTCTTTGTTGTGGTCTTGCCCGATTGGGAATAGTGCGTGCACGGAGCGGCGGAGGGGTGTGGTTACAATAGTGTGCGGCGGGCGGAGTGGTTGGGCGGCGGTGGGGTGGTATATTATATAGAACTAAAATATTGTATAAGTAAAAGAACAAACTGTAAAGAAAAGAAAACACAATAATTGTAAACAGGGTAGAGCAGAAAAAACAAAGAGATAAAAAAATTAACAATAATTAAACAAAAATTAAACAAAAATGAAACATCTAAAATTAATAAGTGAATGAATTGTATAAGATAGTTGGGGTATGATAACTTAATTAACTAACTTCTTTATCTTTTGTACTATCTTCTTCTTTTTTAACATCTTCTTTTTTATCTTCTTTCTTGACATCCTCTTTCTTAGTATCCTCTTTCTTAGTATCCTCTTTCTTAGTATCCTCCTTCTCAACATCTTCTTTCTTTGTATCTTCTTTCTTAACATCTTCTTTTTTTGTATCTTCTTTCTTTGTATCTTCTTTCTTTGTATCCTCTTTCTTAACATCCTCTTTCTTATCATCTTTCTTATCATCTTTCTTATTATCACCATTCATCAAATTTTCAATTTGTTCATTCATCTTTTTAACTTGATCAGTTTTAACAGCTAATGAATCACTTTTATAAAATTCAAAAATAGCTTCAGTTGAAAGTTTATTTGATTTATCATCTGGATTTGCTTTATTTTGAATTGGTTTATATTTATTTAATAATTCATCAGTTGATTCTTTTAAGAAATTAATTCTTGAATCAATAAATTCTTCACAAAAAACTTTAAATGATTTTTCTTTAAAACATTCAAATCTATTTGGTTTATCACATAATTCAATCTTCATATCTTTATAAATCTCTAATTCAACATCATATCCAATATAACCAAATTCATCACCAATATTTCTAATTGGTTCAAAATCTTCATCATCTGTAACACCTTTTGACATAATTAAAAATGGATCTAATTTTGGATCATGAATATGATAAAACATTGGATCAACATTCTTTTTATCCCATGGAAATCTATATGAATAAGTATATAAATATTGATAAAATGGATCATCTTTAAAATTTAAATCTAAACTATGAACATTTGATTTCAAAATTTCAAAATCCATAATTGGATCATATTGCATTATAGTTGTATGTTCCCATGAATGTTTTTCTCTATTAAACCATTCACCTAATCTATCAGGTGCTTTAAACAATTGATAATAAGGTTTATTATAATAATGAGCAGCAGCAACAAAAGTTTCTTTATCACCTTCACCAGCACCACCTTGTGATAATAAAGGATGATAACCTTGTGGACCATCAGTATTATAATAAGCAGCTAACAATAAAACATCAAAATGAGTTGATTTTCTAATTAATAATTCACCAGATTCAGAAGTCCAATCAGGTATAGTACCTTTTCTATCATGATAAGCAATTTTAGATTTATAATTAATTCTATCTTCTTCACTATAATATTGTTCAGAATCAGTAAATAAATCATTCATTTTTCTAATTGGTTCTTCACCAACTTCAATACCAGCAACTTTATAATATTCAGGAGCAGTTGTTCTTCTCCAAAAATCAGGCCAAGTAATCATACCAAAAGATTGATATAATTCAGATTCAAATAAAGTATCAGGATTTTTAACAGCAAATGAATCAGAATCTAATAAAAATGTATTTTCAAATGATGAAGCTAATAAAGCAAAAGATTTAAATTGATAACCAGATAAATAAAATCCATCTAAATTAGATTTTCCAAATACAGTTGACATAACAATACATTTACCATTTAATTTTGGTAATAAAATTTCACAATAATATTTTTCATAATCATCTTCATTTGGTAATAAAACTTCAACAGGTAATATAGAACCAACTTTTCTTAAAGATTTGATTGATAAATAAGCATACCAAGAATAAATACCACCACCAACCATTGTATAACCAGAACCTTTATAAAATTTTAATGGAGGAACAGGAGGAATTGCCTCAACAACAGCTTTATGTTTTGGAATTAAATCATCAATGAAATTATCAGGGAATTCTAATAAATTAGTTAATTCATCTTCAGACATTGTATAATCAGGAGATTCTAAAACTTGAACTCTCCAAATAATTGGTTTACCTCTTTCAATTGTTGTTCTTTCAGGATGAACAATAATTTGTTTATTTTCTTTTAAAACATTGAAAAACTTTTTAAAAAAAGCTTGAAATAATCTATTACCATTTGAAATATCAATTTTATCAATATCATTTAAAGTATATTCTTCATCATCTAAATTTATAAATTTTGATTCTTTACTTAATTTATGATATTGTTCATTATTATATAAGAAAGTATTTTTTTCATCTAATAATTTATCATGTTCTGATTGTAATAATTTAATTTTATTTTGTAATTCAATTTCTAATTTTTCAGATTCAGTTATAACATCATTTAATTCTTGTTTTAATAAATCATTATCTTCTTTTAATTGTTCTTTTTCAGAATCTGAAGCATTTAATAAAGATTGAGTATGACCAATGACTTTACTTGAAGCAGTATTTATTGCATTTTTATAATTATCTAAAGTTGATTCTCTAAAAGTAACAACGAAATGAAATGATAAAAATATTAAACATAAAGCTACTATAAGATGAAGTTTATGCTTTGAGAATCCATTAAAGAAACGCACTAATGTGACCAAGTTGACATTCATTTGTGGTAGTTATGTGAAATAAATATTAAAGATAAAAAGACGACAGCTCAGCTGTTGTATAATAATTGATATCGATTATATTGAAAATCAGATCAAGGCGTAAAATATTGAGTGAGTGGAATTGAAATAAAGAGAGTAATCTCGTGTTTATTGTAACGGATTGAGTTAGTTTAATAAGAAGACCAGGAACTAGAGATATAAAATAGGAATAAAATAGTGACGAAAACAGAGAAAACAAATTACCAGTTTTACCACTGAAATAAAATAAATAAATTAATGCATATATATGTATTGTGCCTGGGCAGCAGCTGCTGCGGCGCAGCACGTTTTTCTGCTTGGCGTGGCGCATTAACAGTTCACAGCTTAAACAACCGCATCATCAATACATTCCCCAGATCTTGAGGTCACAATGAGGTGGCCTAAGTCGCCCAACAAATTGCACAATGTGTTGTGTTTGTTATCCATTAAAATTAAGTGGATCAACTTGTTAACAGTATACTTCAGTTCAGTTCTGGAGATATCGAGTGGTGTGTAAAATAATTGTCTATTGATATCCCGCCATGGCATCTGAAGAGCACGTTGTCGGCCGGTCTAATATCTAATATCCTCAGCCAAATTAAAACAGCCGAGTTGGAGGCCGGCGCACGGTGCAGGCACGTGTTTTGGACACAGTGCGCAATACTTATCACCAGAATTGGACACCAGATAAGGGGTCTTCCCAATTGGAATTTCCCATTGACAAGGTCACGTGCTAGAAAGGCTCTTTGTAGTCACGTGTTTGTGATATTGAGCAATTCTTTTAGTGTAACGGTATTTAATTTCCACAGTTTAAATAACTTAAATTAACTGTATTTTTTTTTTTCTCGATCAACTATTATTTTTTTTCAATTTTTCAATCAATATAACCAAGACTCCAGCTAGAGTCAAAATCATTAAATGATACTATAAGAAGGATTATGAACTGAGGAGAGTTATAAATTATCAATAATAATAATCCGTAATTAGCCAATATAATTAGAATTAGATTACCCTGACTATATCTAGATCTAACTTCTATTTACTTGGAAGTTGGAACGTTGAAAACCTAAATTACACCGTTTTATTTTTTTTTATTTTTTTTATTTTTTTATTTTTATTTTTTTTTTTTTATTTTATTATTATTTTTAATAATACAAATTAATTATTATAACATTTAATTAATAACTGTTTTTTTTTCTATATCTAAAAATGTACACTATATATAAAAGTAAAAATATGAAAATACAAAAATTAAGGGAGAGAATTAGTTAATTAATACAAGAAGTAAAATATCTAAAAAAGAATTAAGAGTACTATTCCATTTGAACTTCTTTCTTTTCTTCATTTGAATTTTCTCCTTCTTGTTTATTTTCTTCTTCTTGTTGAACTTCATTTGATGATTCTTGTTTACTTTCTTCTTCTTGTTTATTCTCTTCTTGTTGTTCATTATTATTTGGATTATCAGTAAATGGAACATCTTCAAATAATTTATCAAATATTTCATTTGTAATTTCTAAATTATCATTTTCATTTAATTCAAAATTTAAAATTTGATAATCATTCCATTGAATTTTATTTTCTAAAATTTCTTTATTTGAATTTTCTAAATAATTAATTCTATTAATTAAAAATTCATTAATTTCCATTATATCTCGTCCATCATTAAAACATTTAAAATTTAATTTTAATTCAATTAAATTTTTATAAATAATTTTATAAATCCATAATTCAAAATCAAAATCAATTAATTTATTAAAATTATCTCCAATATTTCGAATTTCATTATTTAATTGATCTTTTGTAATTTTTTTATTCATTATTGGGAATGGATCCATTTTTGGATTATGAACATGATAAAACATTGGTTTAATATTTTCATTATTATTCCATGGTCTTCTAAATAATTCTTCATAATCATATTTAAATTCATCATTTATATTTGATAATTTAATCTTATTTTTAATATTTTTAATAACTTTTTTTAATGTATTAAAATCTTCTAATGGATTAAATTGTGCAATTGTTGTATGATCCCATTCTCCTTGTCCTTCATCTTTAAAATATCCATATAATCTTTCTGGTTTTTTATTAACTTGATAATATGGTTTATTATAAAATCTTGATGCTGCAATAAATGTTTCTTTATCACCTTCTCCTGCTCCACCTTGTGATAATAATGGATGATAACCTTGTGGTCCATCAAAATTATAATAAGTTGATAATAATAATACATCAAAATGAGTTGATTTTCTAATTAATAATTCACCAGATTCTGATGTCCAATCAGGTATTGTACCTTTTCTATCATGATATTCAATTTTTGAATTAAAATTACTAATTTCTTCATCTGTATAAAAATATTTAGAATCAGTAAATATATCATTCATTCTTCTAACTGGTGTTGTACCAATTGGTATATTTGCAACTTTATAATAATATGGTGAAGTTGTTCTTTTCCAAAAATCAGGCCATGTAATCATTTCTAAATTTAAATATAAATCAGATTCAAATAAAATATCTGGATTTTGAACAGCAAATGAATCAGAATCTAATAAAAATGTATTTTCAAATGATGAAGCTAATAAAGCAAATGATTTAAATTGATAACCTGTTAATTCAAATTTATTCATTATTTTTTCACCAAATATTTTTGATAATAAAATACATTTTGCATTTAATTCAGGTAATAAATTTTCACATAAATTTTCATCATAATCATTTTCAAATGGTATAACAATTTCAACTGGTAAAACTGAACCAACATTTCTTAAACTTTGAATTGCTAAATATGAATACCATGAATAAACACCTCCACCAACCATTGTATAACCAGAACCTTTATAAAATTCAATTGGAGGTTTTGATGGAATTGATTCAATTATAATTTTATGTTTTTCAGTTAAATCATCAATAAATTCATTATCAAATTTTAATAATTGAACAATTCTTTCTTCAGTTAAATAAGAATCAGAAGATTCAAATGCATGAACGGTTGGTATGATTGGTTTACCACCAACAACATGAGTTCTTTCAGAATGTAAATTAGTTTGTTTATTTTCAATTAATAAATTTAAAAATTTTTCAAAAAAATTTTGAAAAATTAAATTACCTTCAATAATATTAATTTTATCATCTTTATTATAATTATTTAATAATTCATCATCAATTTCAATTAATTTTTCATTAATTGAATGATTAATTTTATATTTTAATTTAATTTCACCATGATTTTTTTGTAAATCATTAATTCTGTATTGTAATTCTTTTGATCTTAATATAATTTCATCTTTTGGTGGAATACTATGATCAACTTGAACTGGAGCCCAATTTGATTTATCTTGTAATTTCTTTTTTGGTATAACTGGTGGTTCAGGTGGAGGTGGTGGAGGTGGAACTGGTGGTACATAAGATTTATCACTAAAATCAGGTATAACTTCTGAATCACCATGATATTTTCCAATAAAAGGATTACCCTTTTCATCAATAACAGCACCAGTTAAAGAATAATCTTTAAATTGTTTATTATTTTTATTATTGTTATTATTATTATTATAATCAAAATCATTATTAAATGTATAAAAAGGAATTTTAATTATTCTTTCATCGCTTAATGGATCATAATTATAAGCAGAGTTTAATAGAGTAGTAAATATGATTAAAGTGGAAGCAAACAAGAGCATTTTAGCTCTTTTTGTTATAAACAGCATTATTTAATGGGGTATTAGATAAGCTTAGGATGAAATTTCAAGTGATTGGAAACCTAATTAAAGGAATTAAAAGCGTGTTTAATTGAGAGATAAGTGTGTTAAAGTAAGGACAGGATGAGAGTGATGATGATAGTGATATAATAGGAATAGAAGTTGTTGAATTGGAGGGAAATTGAAGAAATATGTGAAGAAATAAAATGGTTTTACGTTTACGGGCCATTATTTCATTTCCAATTTTGTTGATTTTCTGTTTAATTTCTTCACTGCCAAAAAAGTTACTTTACTATAGGACTATTAGTCATACTACTACTATATATTCACTCTATGGCTCTACAACATAAGTAAGATAAACATATAACTTGATATAATCATCATAGTAACCATTAGTAAGGGTCCCTAATTTCTAGCTTAGCATGACTTTGTTCTTTAAGGTAGGACGTATTTATAGGTGTAGTTTGAACCGAATTAAACACCTTTAAACAACTATTTCTTTATACACCTTTAAATTAACCAATAGATATCATTTATAATCTTGATCATCTTCGTCATCTCCACTTGAGTTGATTAAGTTTGATGGTTATGCAGCAATCTGTTGATCCATGGACTAATTACTTATTTTGTTAGTGATTATTACTTGTTAACGTTTATTTTGATGATAGATCAACTGTGTTTCTTTTTCATCAATTGATATTGTTGTAACGTTTCAACTTGTTGATTATATAGTGACTACGTAATTACTCCACTTTGTACCTTGTATCTTGTGTTACTTGTGTTACTCATAAAGTTAAATATTATATAACCCCTTGAATCTCCTTAATATTGACAGTTTCTTTTATTGTCTGTGTGCTGAAGTTTAATAAACTATATACCATATGTGGTATTATCATGAATCATGTGCATTTATTAATTGGTTGGTAATTATTAAAATTTAAAAGAAATTAATGAAATTAACATACAACTAATACACTGTATAGTTGGGTAGTTCACTATTATTATTTATCGATTTTTAAAGTATCACTTAATTGTGAATTAATTGAATTTCAATTATTCACTGTATCCTTTAATTAATATCTGTTTTTATATGAATAATATCAAATAAATCAAGTACTGTACTGTTACAGTTTAAACGAAAACTCAGTTTCTTGATATGCATGTAAAAATAAATTATCTATAAGTTATCCACTTGCATCACAATTAAACGAGAGTAATTAAACGAGAGCTAGTAAACTATGTATAAACTACATATAAGTAAACTCTAGTACTTTTAATTTTTAAATTTCGGTATTTAAACACCGTATTTCCAAAATTTCATAATATTTCATATATTTCATATATTTCATTTCTTTATAAATACTGTACTTACTTACTTATAGTTAATGTTCTTTACTTTTTATTAAGCGAGTTGAAATTTTTTTGAAATTTTTTGAAATTTCTCTTCTTTCTTTTATAAAATTAACTACTTATCCTGTCTTTTTTTCTTTAAAAATATACTGTTTCTTTTATCATAAAGCAACTGTGGTTTGAACTTTGAAACAATCATAATCAAAAATAAAGAAACAATGATGATTATTTAAACCCTTTCAAAACCCACTTTTTATTCAAACTGAAAATTCATTAATCATAGTTATCAATTATCAATTAATATCATATATTATCAATTATTATTATGCAATTTTCTAAAATTATTTTGACTACAATTTCTTTAGGTTTTACTTTATCTTTACCAACTAATTATAATTCAAATTATTTAGAAAAAAAAGATACTATTCCTAGTTCTACTGCTGTTGTTGTGGATTCTGTTAATTCAACTAATACTAATGATGATTTAATTGATGTTAATGTTAATAAAAGAGATAGTATTGAAACTACTGTTTTATTATTCAATGCCACTACTGCTACCGTTACTGATGATCATTTAGTTAAAAGAGGTGTTAGTGCTGCTGGTGTTAGTGCTGCTACTTTTACTAGTAACTTGGTTAAAAGAGATGTTAGTGCATTTAAAAGAGATGTTAGTACAGCTAGTGCAGCTGGTGGTAGTGTTTTGAAAAAGAGAGATGTTAGTGCTTTCAGTGCTGTTAAAAGAGAAGTTAGTACTGCTCCAGCTGCTGCTGCCTCTGCTACTTTAGCTAAAAGAGATGCTGTTCCTTCGGCTAGTTTAGCTAAAAGATATGTTAGTGTTCAAGCTACTTCAACTTCATAAAGATGGTATTTGAAATATTCTATAAACTACTGTTGATTCGGTGAGTTTTTTTACTAAGTTAATGTACTGATTTATAATTTTATTTGATTTTTAGTTAGATTATCTTGATGATAACATATTGATATAATAAATTGTTGATTGATTATGAATATGGACTGTGTAGTAGTAATAATTGTAGTAATAATTTGTCATCTTTGTAATGGTGTGTCAGACTGCCAGTTCCGAATTCCGACCCGCGCCACACCCCTGCACCATTAGTAACGCTGAATAAACAATTACTAACTAAAACTAACTTCACAATTTGCTATTTAAACTCTGTGTTTCGCCCCATCTCTAATCCTGTTTTTTTCAGTCCTTTTCTACTGTGTTCAAATCAATTAATCTTACTTATATTCTAATACAATGGCTAAAGTCGCAATCATCATCTACACTTTATATCACCATATCGCTACTTTAGCTGAATCTGTTAAAGCTGGTATTGAAGCTGATGGTAAAACAACTGCTACAATTTTTCAAGTTCCAGAAACTTTAAGTGATGATATTTTAAAATTAATGCATGCTCCAGCTAAACCAGATTATCCAATCATTTCCGCTGCTCAATTAACTGAATTTGATGGTTTAGTCTTTGGTATCCCAACTAGATATGGTAATTTCCCAGCTCAATTAAAAGCTTTTATTGATTCAACTGGTGGTTTATGGGCTTCTGGTGCTTTATATCAAAAACCTGTTGCTGCTTTTGTTTCAACTGGTACTGGTGGTGGTAATGAAGGTACTATTATCAATGCTTTATCTACTTTTTCTCATCATGGTATGATTTATGTTCCATTAGGTTATGCTGCTGCTTTTGGTGAATTAACTAATTTAACTGAAGTTAAAGGTGGTTCTGCTTGGGGTGCTGGTACTATTGCTGGTCCTGATGGTTCAAGACAACCAAGTGATTTAGAAAAGAAGATTGCAACTATTCAAGGTACTGAATTTGCTAAAGTTGTTGTTAAATTAAGTTCTTAAATTAATTGATTGATTTTACATTTTTACATTTTTACGATTTACTATAGCTTTTTTTATATTTAAAATATACTGTTTAAGATTTTATTAGTTGAATTATTGTACGTACTGTAATAATGTAATCATGTTTTTAATAACTTTTTATGTATAACTGAACTTCCATCTCCAATTTCCAAGGCAGAAGTTCTCGCTTAATAACTCCGAATTACCGATAAATATTTTTTGAAATTTTAAACGAAAAAATACGATAGCAGTATTACAGGCTTAATTTACTAATTTACAGCTAATAAGTTGAAAAAAAATATATCGATTATTTTATTTATAAATTAAAACATATACAATTAAAAAAGTTATTAGGAATGAGTAAATGCAGCTATATAGTTAACACAGTTAACTACTTAATTATAATGATAAAGTATTACCACTTTCTCTAACTTTTTCACCATATTTCTTAATTCTAATAGATTGAATTGCAATAAATCCAGTTGTATCTTCTGGTGAAAACCCAGTTAATTCATCCATTGATGATTCAGTTGCATCATATAATTTTTCAGTTGATGATGATCTACCTAAAATTGATAATGTACCTCTATAACATCTAGCTCTAACAACACCATTAACTGAATTTTGGGATGGTTGAATCATTGATCTAATATATTCACCTTCTGGGGTAAAATACATACCATTATATAATATTTTAGAATATGTTGGGGTAACAAATGAATCTCTAATTGCTCTAACTTCTCTATCTAATGTTAAACCTTCTAAATCAATATGAGTTGATCTTAAAATTGTTAAACCTGGGGTTTCATAACAACCTCTTGATTTAATACCAATAAATCTATTTTCAACAATATCAATTCTACCAACACCATTTCTTCTTGCAATTGCATTAGCAGTTAAAAATAATTCAACTGGATCACTAACTGTTTTACCATCTGATGTAATTAATTTAACTGGTATACCTTTTTCAAAAACAACACTAAAATCTTCTGGAACATTTGGTGCATCAGTTGGATCAACAGTTAATTTCCACATATCTTTTGGTGGGGTAGTATCTGGATCTTCTAAAATACCAGCTTCAAATGAAATATGAGCCATATTTTCATCAGTTGACCATGGTTTAGCTTTAGTTTGAAAAACTGGAATATTTTTTTCTTCAGCATAATCTAATAAATCTTTTCTACCTGCAAATCTTTCAAAAAAAGCTGGATCTCTCCATGGTGCAATAACTTTAACATCTGGTTTTAAAGCATAAAATGATAATTCAAATCTAACTTGATCATTACCTTTACCAGTACAACCATGTGAAACAGCAAAACAACCTTCTTTTTCAGCAACATCAATTTGTGCTTTAGCAATAACAGGTCTAGCTAATGAAGTACCTAATAAATAAACATTTTCATAAATACCATTAACTTGAATTGCAGGATATAAAACATCTTCAACAAATTCTTTTCTAACATCAACTAAAACATATTTAGTTGCACCAATTGCTAAAGCTTTCTTTTCAGCAGCTTCAAAATCTTCTTCTTGACCAATGTTAGCCATGAAAGCAATAACTTCATAACCTTGTTCTAATAACCAAGCTAAAATGATAGAGGTATCTAAACCACCGGAATAAGCAAGACAAACTTTACCTTTAGACATTATATATATTTATTAAAATTAATTGAATTAATTGTAGAGAAAAGAAGAAAGAGAAGAGAAAAAAAAAAGTGGAGAGAGATTGATCAGTTGATCAGTTGGAAAATTTTGTTCAATTTATAACAGCAAAAGGCGTGTGAGACTCAGTTGATTGTCGAATTGAAAATGACTCAGCGAAGCGCGTTGCCTTTTTAGGAAAATGAGCGGCGTTCTCCTTTGATATCCTGTTACTACCGGATTCGGAAGTAAGAAGTAGACGCCCGATTGGGAAATAAAAAATACCATGGTCACATGATGTCTGGGATTTTCATTGGTTGTTTGTTTAACCTATTTTTTTATACAAATCACCAAATTTCCCATATAACAACTTCTCTTTCTCTTTCCCCCTCTTTTTTCCAACTCCCAAATTCAAGGAGGTTTCAATACATCTTTTCAATCTTACATTTCCTACTCTGTGCAGACAACATATACTTAGGTATCTATCTCTGCCTTACAAATATCACTAGCTATTACAATTATTTCAATGACTTCAGAAGCTCTTCAATTCAACAGGTGATTCGTTTAGTTGATATCATATTTCATACTCTTTGCATGTGCTTCTATTATTTGAACAACAACTACTACTCTACTAGTATATATCCACTTTCTATATATCATAAAATATGCCTATAACAATTTATAAGAAGATCTCTGGCGGCTGGCCTCCCACAAAAATCCCATCACGATGGTTTATATAGACTCCATACTCCAGAGAACGTGCTGTATTTGATTTTTCATATATATAAATTATTAAAATTATCATCAGCCATACGTAGTGATGGTGCATTGCAACATTTGATAATATCAAGGACTCAAATTGATTTAATTGGTCAAAAATTGAATATTTAATCTATTTAATTTCCTGGTTTGGTGATTTATTTAACCTCTTTCACACGTGTGTTTGACTATTCAGGATTTCAGAGTTATTGGTATATATGATTAGTTGAATTAACTTGAATATTCTTTGAAAGGTGTTTCTATTTAAACTGATTGATTTCCTAATTTTATTACTGATTATTTGTACAGTTGGAAATGTTGTGGTAGTACAATTCGATCAATTAAGTTCAATCATAATTAATATGTTTTCATTAAAATCATTATATTTAATTGCTAATTTATTAACTTTATCTACATCTACAAAAGTTCCATTACGTTTACAAAACTGGAATTTAAGATATGATTCAATAGTTGATACAATCACAATTGATGAAACAATTTCAAGTTTAAATTCAAATACTTCAATTCCAAATGAAGATGATATTTCTTATTATTCAGAATATTTAGAACAACCATGGTCAACTAGAAGAATCGGAGTTATGAACAATGTTTTATTTAATGATCCTGATATTTTCACTGTTAATGAAGGTTTAGAAAGACAAGTTGAAGATTTGAAAACTTTATTAGGTTTAGAATATATTGGTGTTGGTAGAGATGATGGTAAAACTGCTGGTGAATATGAAGCTATTTTCTATGATCCTGATGACTATACTGTTGTTGACTGGGATACTTTTTGGTTATCTGATACACCATTTGAACCTTCAAAATATGAAGGTGCTGGTTCTTATAGATCTTGTACTGTTGGTCATTTTAGACAAATTGAATCAGGTGTTGAATTCATTATTCTGAATGTTCATTTAGATGATCAATCTGATGATGAAAGAAAGTTAGGTGCTGCATTAGCTAAATATAGAGCTGCTTATGAATATGAAACAAAAGGTTTACCAATTATTTTAGTTGGTGATTTTAATTCAGAAGCAACTGGTGATGATTCAGGTGCTTATTTGATCACTACAGGTGATGAAGAATTTAGTGTTGATAATTTAAACTCAACATTTGTTGAGAAATATCAAAATTCATTAACTAATTTCACTTTGAATGATTTCTTAGTTGCTGCTAAACCTGAAGTTAGATTTGGTAATTTTGCAACTTTTACTGGATTTAAAAATACTGCTGCTGATTTCACTAGAATTGATTTCCAATATGGTGCCAATCCAAACAATGGTGATAGTTTGAAATGGGGTGTTAATAGATATTTTGGTGGTGAGAACTGGTTTGATGATACTTATTATTTATCTGATCATAGACCAATTATCACTGATCTTTGGATTTCTAACTGGGAATAAGACATTTAGACTTTTGTATTATAATAATTAATATGTCAAATGAACTTAATTTCTTAATTTTACTTTAGTTATATCGATCATATACTGTAGCACCTAGCTTTTAGTTTTAGTTTTGATTTTCTTATATGTATACTTTTAAAAACACATTTCAATTTATCTTACTCCATGTATAAATCGGAAAACTGGATACTAGCGGAACTTTAGGAAACTCATAATGACGACATCATAACATGATCAATGGATCATTCAATCTAATACATTAATATTCGGATCCATACTATATTCTATTCCATAGAGAATATCGTAATTCGTATAGACCGTTTTTCTGATCATGAAGACACTTAATTTAATTTCACCCCTGCATGAACATGCGGCTATTATAAACTATTTTCTTTCTGGCTAAGCGGCTTGAACCACTTTTCTGACGAAAAAGAATCGATTAAAAGAATCGAAGAAATCGGGTCAATTGAATTGAATTATATTATTCTCTCTAAATAAGATCAATTATAAGAATCTCACTTCAATATTCAATCAATAAATGAACAAATATATTAACGGTATTATCCAAGAGAAGAGAGATAATGCTACAAAAATACAAGAATACAACAAATCAGTTCGTTAAACAAAACTAGGAAGGAGATCTGCAATTCAGACTCTGACAGAAACAACGTGCTTAAGTATTAATATTCTCCATTAATTATATTGAATTTCCGTGGTCGTATCTGACAGTGCATTGTGATCATTGTGATGGTAAATACTAAATATATATCAATTGCAACATTTACCAACTTCAAATTGATTTGATTGGATAATAACAGTTGAATAAGAGGTTAATTGTTCAATATAGCTGTTTAATTTCCTGATTTGGTGACAACTATCCAACTTGTTTTACATGTCTGTTTGACGAATTAGAGCTATGTTTTCCCGTTATATTTACTCTAGCTTGATCCATGTTATATGTTATACCCATGACCATGATTATAACTAGTGGTATACTTATATTGCTTGGGAAGGTGTATTTAAACTGGTTGATTTCCCAATCAAATTGACATTCATGGGTGTTAAATTCAATATTATTCTATAGATTAAGTTCAAAAAAATATTAAATGAATATGTTTTCATTAAAATCATTATTTTTAGTTGCTAATTTAATTACCTTATCAACATCTACTAAAGTTCCATTACGTTTACAAAATTGGAATTTAAGACTTGATGCCTTGGCTAATAATATCACAATCGATGAAACAATCGCTAGTTTAAATTCAAATACTTCAATTCCAGATGAAGATGATATTTCTTATTATTCAGATTATGTTGAAGAACCATGGTCAACTAGAAGAATTGGTGTTAGAAATTATGTTCAATTTATTGATCCTGATATCTTTACAGTTAATGAAGCTGTGCATAGACAAGTCGAAGATTTGAAAGAATTATTAGATATGGATTATATTGGTGTTGGTAGAGATGATGGTAAGACTGCTGGTGAATATCAAGCTATTTTCTATGATCCAGATCAATATACTGTTGTTGATTGGGATACTTTTTGGTTATCTGAAACACCATTTGAACCTTCAAAATATATAGATGCTGGCTATTATAGAATCTGTACTTTTGGTCATTTTAGACAAATTCAATCTGGTGTTGAATTTATTGTTATGAATATTCATTTAGATGATGGTTCTGATGATGCAAGAAAGTTAGGTGCTGCATTAGCTAAGTATAGAGCTGCTTATGAATATCAAACAAAGCATTTACCAATCTTTTTAGTTGGTGATTTTAATTCAGAAGCAACTGGTCCTTATGCAGGTGCTTACTTAGTCACTACAGGTGCTGAAGAATATAGTGTTGATAATTTAAACTCTACCTTTGTTGAAAAATATAAAAATTCATTAACTGATTTCACTCTAGATGATTCTTTAATTGCTACTGAACCTGAATTTAGATTAGGTAATTTTGCAACTTTTACTGGATTTAATAATACTGTTGGTGAATTTACTAGAATTGATTTCCAATATGGTGCTAACCCACACAATGGTGATAGTTTGAAATGGGGTGTTAATAGATATTTTGCTGGTGACAACTGGTACGATCATTCTTACTATCTATCTGATCATAGACCAGTTATTAATGATCTTTGGATTTCTAATTGGGAATAAGTTATTTAGTTTTTTAATAAATATGTTTTTTTCTCTTTGGAAGCTGGTCTTTTGATTTCAATTGATTTCAATTTCTTCTTTATATCCTTTCAATGGGTATTTATTTTGATTTCATTCCGTATATTTTTAAACATCGATATAAATTGTTTTCAAAACGTTTTAAAACCTCATACTGTAAATATCAAACGCCAAAATATAACATCTCGAAGTTATTTTAACTGAGATTTCTTTGCTATTACTTTTCTTATTTATATTTTCTTTATATTAATTTATGATATAACTAACTACAATACTAATAGTAAAATTAAATTAAATAAAATTATAAATGAAATGAAAACAAAATTAATTGGTATTATAGAGGATAAATAAATTCTTCATTTTCTAAATCAGTTAAATCTAAAGCAGCTAAATTCACTTTAACTTCTAAACCATCATCTTGTTTAACAAATCCAACACCACCTTCATCAGATTCATCATCATCATTAATAATTTCAATTAATTTATTTAATCTTTGTTTATTTCTTTTTTTCAAAATAATATAAGCAATTAAAGCTAATAAAGGAGCACAAAAAAAACTTAAAACAATTTGAACAATCCAAGCTGGTACATACCTTGGAGAATCTTTTTCTTGCCATAATTGTGGACTAATTAAATTTGCAATTGAATAACCAACCATAACCATTGCATTTCTAGTTAATCTTTTAGTATAACCTGAACAACTTGCAGTGTTCCAACTAAACATTAAAATCCATGGAATACCAAATATATTTGAAGCCATACAAATCATTGCTAATAAAGCAATTTTATTATTCCAATCTATTGAAACTGCACCAATTGAACCGACTAAAGCAGGTATAGTCCAAAACACAACTGAAAAAGCAGTTATATCTTTAATATAATATAATAAAGTAGTAGCAATGATACAACAAATGACAGAAAATCCACCACCAGCAACAGAAACTAAAGTTGTATCTAAATCAGATAATCCACCCATTTCTTCAAATAATAAATTTTGTTGATAAGCTAAATTATTTGCTAATTGTTGTAACAAGAAAAAGAAAAAGAATAACCAAGAAATTGGATCTTTTAAAGCTTCAAAAATTTGATATTTTTTAATAATTTTTTGTTCAATTGATGCACCAGTTGATCTTTGAACTCTTCTAATTACCCAAACTTTTTCTTTAATTGATAAAAATTTTGCAACTGATGGATTACTTGGATAAACTAAAGCAATTAATATAGCTAATAAAAAAGTACATGAACCAATTATAATCATAAAGATTTTCCATAAATGAATTGGAGGATTTTTAATATGTAAAATACCATAAGCAATAAAACCAACTGGAATTGTAACACCCATACAAGCACTATAAAACATTGGAGCAGTTGCAGCTTTTTCTTGAACAGTTAAGAATTGAGACATTGTTGTATTTAAGATTGGAACAGCAATTGATTCAACAAAACCTAAAAAAAATCTTAAAACATAAATACCTTGATAACTTGAAGCAGTACATTGTAAAAAAATTATAATTGTCCAAAATATAACAACTAAAGTTAAAACTTTATGAATTGGGAATTTTTGAACAAAGATTAAATTCAATTGACCAATTATAAAACCAACATAAAATAAAGTATTTGAATTATCATATCTATTTTGAGTTAAATTTGTATCAGTCCATAATTCAAAAGTTGAACCATAAGCTAAAGTAATTTTATCAGCATATAATAATAAATCAGTTAATGAAGTTAAAAACAATATAATTGCAGTAACTTTTCTTGATAATTTGATTTCTTCTTGTGTAGTAATTTCAGGTATTTCAGAATCATATTTTTCAATAAATTGTAATGTTAAATCAGCATCTTTTGAATTAATAATTTTATGATTATTATGAGTATTTGTTTTAATTAGAATATCATCTTTAATTTCTTTAATTGAATTAGACATTGTTTTGATGATTAATATTTAAATTGAATTGAATTTATTCTTTTTAAAAGTGAGATGAGATAACAGGAGATATTTATAATTAGAGATGTGTGGAGTTTATTTACCGGATTGGTACAGATCATCTAAAATCCGATGACTTAATCGTGATAGATGCCACCATTGTGGTGACGATAGAGCTTGTGACATTAAGTGTGTAAAACAGTTAAAACAGTTGAAAGGTGGTATTTTTGATATAACTGTACGTAGTCTGTTGTACTGTAAATAACTGCAAATTTACGTAAATTTACGTATGTTGTGCCTGCCAAGTTAGTTAGTTAACAGTAGTTAATCCGAGACACACCGAGAATACAATTACACTGTAAATAAATCTTTAAATCTTTAAATTAATTAGTAAATAGTATAATCATTATATAAAGTAAATCATTCATTCAGGAATAAAAACAAATTTAAATAACCCATGTTGCATAAATTTATCTTCTTCTTCTTGTTCAAATTCAGTTGATGATGGAGTATCAATAAATTGTAATTGAGATTGAGATTGAGATTGTTGTGAATCTGTTGGTGAATTACTAATATTTTTATTATTAATTGAAGAAATTGAAATTGAATTTCTTCCATCATGTAATTCACTTGTACTTGAACTTGTATTATAATAATCATCACTATTATTATTACCATTACCAGCTGCTGCATCTAATATATCATTATAATCATCTTTTGGTTTATTATTAAATGTTAATAAATCCATTACAATCGTATCAACACTATCTATATTATTTAATTTATCTGAAATCAATTGATCATCTAAATTAATTAAATCTTTAACAATTGGAGTTGCAATTGAATCACCATTGTCACAACCAGGTATTGGAGTTTGAATCCATGAAACATATTGATTTGAATCTAAATATTCAGTAGCACCTAATGAAATATCAATTATTCTATTATTATTAATTGGATTAATTGTAATCTTTGTATTAATTAAAGGAGGTAAAAAATCAGGTAATATATCTTTAATATAAGATAATGGAATATGTTTTAAATTTCCATATCTTTTTAAAGTTAATTCACAATTATTAACACAAATTTGTGATCTACAATATTTAATTAATTTTGATGGATTATTTAAATAATTTTCAATTATAAAATAACTTGAATCAATTAAATCAAATGTAATTAAATTTTTTAAATTTTTTATAATTGGTATTATATTAATTAAATCATTTAAAATCATTTCTCTAATAATTAATTTTTTATGAAATAAATATGGTATTGCTGATGTTATAGCTTGAATTAATAAAAAAAAAATATTTTGATTTGAAATTAAAAATAATTTTATTTTTGATAAATATTTAATTAAATCAATTAAAATATAATGAGTTGAATAAGCAATATTTTCCCAACCTTTTAAATCAACATTATAAGTTTTTGGATTAATATCTTTTGGATTTGAATTACAATTTTTAATCATTATTGGTAATTCTCTATATAAATTAACTCTATTAATGAATATATTTAAAGTATAAAAACTGATTGTCATATGTAATTTATAATATAAATTAATATCATTAGTTGAATTATCATCAATTGACCAAATTTTTAAATTTTTTTTTAAATTATTCATTAATTTATTCATTTTAAAAATTAAATTATCAATTGGTTTACCTTTAATTGAATTTAAATTTGCAATTTTTTGTAAATCAGAAATTTTTTCAGTTAAAATTAAAAATAATCTCATTTCATTAAAAAATTGTATAGTTTCAAATTTATTAATTAATTCACAACTATTTAAATCATTTATTGTTAATGGTTTAAATGTAACATCATTTAATTTAATATTATATTTTTTTGAAAAACTTAATGAAAATTCTCTATCTTTTAATAATAAAATTGTAAATAATCTTTTATACATAATTTTTTCTTCAATTGATAAATTTAAATTATTATCATTATTTTTATTCATACCATATTGTAAAGAAATTTTAATTGCAATTTTTAAATTATCTTCAATTGATTTAGTTAAAGGATGATTATTTGGAGGAGACATTAAAATTAAATGAGATAAAACAAGATAAATTCCATTAGTTTCAAAATTTGAATTTAAAATTAATTTAGCTTTTTCATATAAAATTTTTGATTGTTTTAATTCAAATTCATCATTATTATTAATAATTGAACCAATTTTACAACCGATATATAAAATTGATCTTAATAATAATAAAGATTTTGGATTATTTAAATTATTAAAATCTAAATTAAATTGATTAATTGATAAAACAGGACAAGTTTTATGAAAGATATTAAAATAATTTGAAATATAAGATTTACATTTTGATTCATTTGGTAATATAAAACAACCAGTTAATTTTAAAGTTTTAATATTTTCTTCACTAATTAAATTTTTAATTATAATTGGTTTTAAAGTTGAATTTGGTATTGAAAAGATTTTATTATTGTAACTATTAGATTGAATAAATTGATTATAATTAACTTCATTTGATAAAAAGTTATCTATATTGATTATAATTTCATCACCGATTAGATAATTGAAAGGATCAGTTGGATAGATTGTTATATTTGATTTTTTATTATTCATTGGTTTGTTATTATTGTTATTAATTAGTTGATTTTGATGTTGTTTAATTAATTTATCTTTTAGTAAGCTTTTTTCAAATTCAATTTGTTTCTTTGTCTTTCTTTTCTTTCTTGGTAATATTATACAATTTATATTATATTGTTGACAATTTGAACATTTTTCAATTGGATAGTTTTTATTAATAACATCACATTTAATTTTTCTTTTAGAACAAGAACTGCAAGCTCTTCTTGATCTTATTTTTCTGAGACTGTTGTGAGAGTATATCAGTGGAGGAGGAGTTGGTGGAGAAGAGTTGTCCATCGTTGGCGGCAAAGCAGGAATTGAGTAATAGGAGTTGTTGATAGTAACTTGATAAAAAAGATAAAAAACGTCTGGTGGTGAAATTGGCTTTGCGATTACGTAATCTGCTTTTTCCTGTTTCCACATTCTCTGTTCGTTCCACATTCTCTGGTTACTGGTGGTGGTGGCACTTACTACTGATACTACTCTTCTTACACTGCTCCTACTGGCTCACAGTGTTCCTACGGTTCCTGTGCCTGTGCCTCTGGCATCTAGATACTCTGAAGGTACGAGCCTCCATTTAACTCCATTCACTCTGTTCTATCACTGTTCTCCTTCGTATTTCATTCTGTTCCATCACACTGTCCTATATCACGCCAGCCTTACAAACAAGGGACTGGATTGCTTCCTCTCTATATAAATGTCATGTCTATCTCCAAGACTTCCAAGAAGGATCATCTAGGTTAATTGTTTTCATAGATCAATCAAGTTTATATCATGAATTTTAAGAATTTATTATTATTGGGCTTGTTACAATTACAAGTCGTCTTTGTTTCTGCTGGTAATGGTGATGGTAATGGCAATGGTAATGGCAATGGTAACGGTAATGGTAACGGTAATGGTAATCCAACTACTGATACTACTTTAACTACTTCGACTACTAATGATGGTCATCATGATCATGGTGGAAATCCAACTACTGATACTACTTTAACTACTTCAACAACTCAAACTACACCAACTACTTCAACAACTTCAACCACTTCAGCTACTAATGATGGACATCATGGTCATGGTGATCCGGATTATACTTATACCTATACTTATCAATACTCTGATGGTCACTATTCTTACTCTTACTATTATGGTCATAAAACTACTACTACTGCACCAACTACTTCTACTACTTCTACCACTCCAACTACTGAAACTACTGAAACTACTCCTACAGTTTCAACTACTTCAACTACTTCTACCACTCCAACTTCAACTACCGAAGCTACCACTTCAACCAGTACTACTAGTGCTACCGAAGCTACCTCTTCAACTTCCGAAGCTATTTCTACAACTTCTGCTACTTCAACTACCGAAGATACATCCATTTCAACTACTTCTGCAACTAGTAAGGATGGTCATAGAGATCATGGTGATTCCGATTATACTTATACTTATACCTATCAATTTTCTGATGGTCGTTATTCCTATTCCTATTCATATGGTCATAAGGCTGCTTCAACTACTGAAACTACTTCAACTACTGTTCCAACTACTCCAACCAGTCCAGCTAGTACTACCGAAGCTATTACTGCTTCAACTACTCCAACCACATCCACTACTGAAACAACTTCAGGTACATCAAGTACTAGAACAAGTTCAACTCCAACAACTTTAACCACTTCAATTACTTCCAAAGCTAGTGCTACTTCAACTTCTTCTACTGAATCTTCAAGCAGTGTTGGAACAGTTACTACTGATTCGAGTGGTATTAAATTAACCAATGATTTTGAAACCATGGTTGAATTTCTGATTGGAGTTCTAGTGTTATTCCATTAAACAGTATTTAGTATTTAGTTTATATTTCTTTCGTTTTCTTTAATATATACGTTATTTGTGCACAAATCCTTTAACTCCTCCGATGTTCCGCACTGAATCATCGCAGTCATTTAACACGACGGGCATAATCAAAGTGGGCGCTCATTGGGCGGACGACACCCCACATGATTCATATAACTTTTCACTCCTCTTTATAATAAATAAATAAATAATCTCGTATATAAATTGTATATAATATATACTTCTCCACAGAAATACATATAACTCATAAGTTCATAATTCATAATTCTTCTTCTTCTTCATTAACTAACCCACTAATTAATTTCCCATTTTCAATCTTATAATCAACTTTAGCTCTAACAATTTTAATAATCATTTTTAATTCTTCATTATAAATTTCATCAACTTTTAAAAAATTCTTAGATTTCTTTCTTGATCTATTTTTATTTAAATTGGATTTTTGTTCATCTGACCACCATTTACAATCTATACCTAATCTTTTACATTCAAAACAACATGGTCTTGTAAGACAACATTTTCTTTTTCTAGCTCGACATGTTAAACATCCTTCTCTTGATCTTTTTGGAATTATATTATTTGAAGTAGTATTATTTGTTTGTTCTGGTATCTGTATTGTTCTTGGTGTTATTATCTTATGATAATCATTATATATACTTGATTTATTTAATGTATTTAAAGGAGGTAATAATAAATGGAATTGATTTGAAGGATTGTAATTCTCATTTGAATTCTCATCATTTTGTTGATTAGTAGTAGTAGTCATAACCAACATTATATTATATATATGATTGATTAATTGATAAAGAACAGCAGTACAGTCATAGATTTGAAATTGAAATTATGGTAGCAGTTATTTGTTTATTTATACAGCAAACGGGAGAAAGGCCGAAAAGGATCTCATTCATGATATCGATTACTCCGTCCGTTTCTCCATCGATCGGAGGGGTGGTCACGTGTGGGGGTGCGGACGTCCTGGCCTGGCACGTGACCACGACATTTGCGCTGTCGCAGAGAAACGATTATTTCAAAAAAAGGGCAACAACAATTACAACAACTACAACAACTACTACTTCTTCTTCTTCTTCTTAGACAACAATGGCTACTCCTTTCCCAACGCCCTACCAGAACAGGACCATCAGCTCTAACGCATTCAACAAACCTCTTCCTCCAACTAACTCAAGACTCTACTCAAATTCAATTTCAAAGAGATCTTTCTCAAATCATCCAAGGCAAAAACAACAACAACAACAACAAAATAACTCTTTAAATACTTTAAAAAGAATATTAAATCCTGAACATGAAATTAATTATCTAAACGAGGATTCAAATGAAGATATTCAATTATCTGAACAATATGAATCAAATATAATTAATTCAAATAATGATAATATAAATTCATTTCAAGAATTAAGATATTTATCAAGTTTAAATGAAAATTTATTAAATATATCAATTGATACAAATTTAAATAAATTAAATGATTATTGTCAGATATTAAATGATTCTAAATTATTTTTAAATCCTTTATTTGATTATTTAAAAAATTTTCAAATTGAATTAAATAAATTATCATTAGAAATGGAATTTTTACAAAAAAGATCAAAAAATTTAAATTTTCAAATTGATGATAAATCTAAAATTGAAAATAAATTAACTCCAATTATAAATGATTTAATTATACCTCCAGAAATTATTAAATCTATTTTAATTGGTTCAATTAATAATGAATGGTTAGAAAATTTAAAATTTATAAATGAAAAAAAACAAATTTATTTAAAATATAATAATGAATTTAAATTAATTAATGAATTAAATGATTTATTAAATTTATTAGAATTGAAATTAATTGAAAGAATTAGAGATTATTTAATTAATCAAATTAAAATTTTAAGAAAACCTTTAACTAATTCTCAATTAATTCAAAAAAATTTATTAAATTTAAAAGAAATTTTTCAATTTTTAAATGATAAACATCCAAAATTAGCAAATGAATTAAAATTAGCTTATTGTTATACAATGAGATGGTATTATTATCAAAATTTTGTTAAATATTTATCTTCATTAGAAAAATTAAATTTATATAAAATTAATAATAATATATTATTAGGTTCAAATGATGATGAATTAAATAAAACTTCTTTTTTTGGTTCTAAAAAATCATCAACAACAACAATAGATTCAAATATATCATTAAATGAATATTTAATGCAATTAAATAAAAGATTAGATATATTAAATAATAATGATCAAACAGTTATATTAGCTCAAATTGCAGAAAATAATAAATTAAAATATAATTTAGAAAATATATTTAAAAACTTTAATCAAACTTTATTAGATAATATATCAATTGAATATTTATTTTTAAATGAATTTTTTAATATTTCAAAATCAGAATCAATTAATGAATTATCAAAATTAATTTTTAATCCAATTTATCAATTAGGTTATAATTTAACAAAATATCTAATTCAATTATCATCATTTGATTTATTTGGTATATTAATTATAATTAGATTATGTCAATCAATGGAATATGAATTACAACATCGTAGAATACCAATTATGGAAGATTATTTAAATTATCAATTAATTTTATTATGGCCAAAATTTCAATTAATTATTGATGAAAATTGTAAATCAATTAAAAAAATTAATGCATCAACAATTATTTTAAAACAATTAAATAATAATGTTAAAATTCCATTAACAATTACACAAAATTTTGGTATTATATTATTAAATTTATTAAAATTATCAAATAATTTAATATTTGAATTAGAAACAAGTGAACCATTAAATCAATCAATTATTAGATTATCAAATGAATTTGAAAATTTAATTTTAAAATTAGGTAATAATAATTTAAAAAATAATAATAAAAAACAAGAAATTTTTTTTTATAATAATTTTTATTTAATTTGGTCAATTTTAAATATTGGTGATGTTAATGTTGATGTTGATAATGATGATGTTTGTGATGTTTGGAAATTACAAATTGATCATTTTAAAAAATTAGTTGATGTTTATAGTAATTCTTCTGATGAGTGATGTTATATAGAATACGTTTTTAATTTAATTTAATTTAGTTTAATTTATAGAATTATTTCATTTCTGAATAAATAGAGATTGAATTGTAGTAACAGACGTAGTAAATAGTAAGAATAACTATCAAGCAGTTATTGCTAGTTATTAGGGCGCTCTCAAGGGCAAGGGTAAACAAACAAAGGGCAGAACATTATACTGAGAACAACAGAACAACGAAACAACAGTTTCTTCTTGAGTTTCTGTGTTTCTTGATTCCTTCTGTTTCCCTTCCTGTTGCTGGTCTTGCCTTAATTCACTCTTCAACCTTCATCTTCTCATATACACTGGACTGGACTGCAGCAGCAAATCAACTGGAAAGCTTAGAAATTCCTGCCTTATCGTTATAAAGGAGTTACTGGTTTAAAACAACTAAATCAAGTTTAACAACTAAACCATTCTTCATCTTTTTATCAAATTATACCATCTTTTATGTCAATCACTTTCGTTAACTAATTCTATTATACTTTTTTTTCAAACTCATCATGACAATACCATTTATTTCAACTACTAAACAACAACAACATCAACAATATCAACAACCACTTGAAATTGAAATCCCAACTTATATTCCTACTCCTTCAAGACTACCCGCTGGGTTTCAAATAAGGCGTCCAAGTTCAAATGATGATGTATCTAATATGATTTCTTTATCTAATTCTTCAAATTTACAAATGCCTTTAATACCTACTATTTCTTCATCTCCAAATCATATTAAAAGAAATGGTTCTTTCATGATTAATAATAATAATAACAATAATAATAATGGTAGCAAACCAAATTCATCAAATAATTTATCTTCTTTAAATTCTTCTATAACTCCACCTTCTACAATTATTGATGGATGTAAATGTTGTGGAACTGTTTTAAAATATCCTTCTGATGTCTTTAGAGTTAGATGTCTTGTATGTCAAACTACTTTTATTATAAGAACTTCACCTGCTTCATCTCCTTTAACAACTTCAACTACTCCTTATTTTAATTCTGAAAATGTTTTTATTTCTTATCATGAATTGAAAAATCTTATTTTAGAATGCCAACAAAAGTTATCAAAAACAACAACAGAAGATAATACTCATCCACATATAATTTTTAAACCTGTTGAAGAATTAGTTTATAAATCATTTTCAAATTATCATCTTCTTAACAATTCTTTTAAATTACATCAATCAAGTAGAGTTTCATATCATTCACCAAATTTAAATTATAATGAAATTAAAAAGTATTATTCTTTATTATTAAATTTACCAACTAAACGTCCTTTATTTGCTTTATTACAAGGTTGTTTATCATTATTAAGAAATCCACCTATATCAATCTCTGAACCATCTCAATTTATTTGGCTTTTAATAATACTAGAAATACCATTACTTCCTGATTGTTTAATAAGTGGTAACAATTTAACTTCAAATAATAATAATAGTACCAATTCTCTGGCTCCTGAATTAAAGAAAACTTGTTATGAAATATTAAAAAGAGTTGTTGGTTTATTAGGTTATTTAGAAAGAAGATGTGCTCAATTCTTAACTCATTGGTGGTCAAGATTACCAAATGAAGAATTTATTAAAAAAGTTGACTTTATTAATTTATATATCACTTTTCAATTAACTAGATGTATCAATTATGAATTATTTAATACTGTTATAACTAATAATGGTAACAATAATAATAAAAACTCTAAAAACAATAACTCTTTTTTATCAAATCAAACTGCTGATGATGATGTTAATTATAAAGATTCTTTGCATTCTCATTTTATTAGACCTACTAATGAATGTTCTGATTTTGGCCTGGCTATCTCTATTCCACTGTATATAGCAAGACAAAGTAATTCAGCAAATAATAATAGAAGATATTCTCAACAACAATATCAATATACATCAACTTATACAAGTTCAGATAAATCATCTCAAAAGGAACATGAAATTAGAATCAAATTACAACAATATGGTGATGATTGGCATTTACGTACTGCTGGTAGAGTTTCTTCATATTTATTTTTAGCTAATAAAGATCATAAAAAAGTTCCTGATGCTATTTTTTATAATAATTTAGTTGATTATGTTAATGTTAGACAAGATTTTGATGCATGGCAATTTAATGCTAGTTCAAGAGAACATGAAGTTAATGCATCAAAAGTTAATAATAAGAAATTAAAGAAAAATACTAATGATGAAGATTTAATTGGTCCTGCTGGGGATTCTGTTCAATTAGTTTTAGACTATTTAAAAGCTGAAACTAATTCAAGTTATTTAGGTTTATCTAAAAATACTAATAATGGTTTACGTCGTTCATCATTTACATTTTGTCAATTTCCATTTTTAATTTCATTAGGTGCAAAAATATTAATTTTAGAATATGAAGCTAAAAGAAATATGGAAAGAAAAGCTGAAGAAGCATTTATTCAAAGTTTAAATAAAAAAATGCCATTTGATGTTTATTTTAAAGTTAGAGTTAGAAGATCTTCAATTACTTCAGATTCTTTACGTTGTATTAAATCTCATCAATCTGATTTTCAAAAATTATTAAGAGTTGAATTTGTTGATGAACCAGGTATTGATGCAGGAGGTTTAAAAAAAGAATGGTTTTTATTATTAACTAAAGATTTATTTAGTGCTGATAAAGGTTTATTTACAATTAATGAAGAAAGTGGGTTATCTTGGTTTGCTATTTCAAATGGAATTTTTGAAAAAAATGATGAATTATATTATTTAGTTGGTGTTGTTTTAGGTTTGGCAATTTATAATTCAACTATATTGGATTTAAAATTACCTAGTGCAATGTATAAAATGCTGATGGGTAAAAGAGTTACATTGAATGATTATATTCAACTAAATCCAGATACTGGTCATGGATTAAAAAGATTATTAAAATTAAATGAAAATGTTGAAGATTTAGATTTATATTTTGAAGTTTCATATAAAGATATGTTTGGTTCATTACAAACTATAGAATTAATTCCAAATGGTGGTTCAATTAAAGTTAATAATGATAATAAATATGATTATGTTGATAAATATTATCAATTTTTTTTAACTACATTAGTTGAAACTCAATTTTCATCATTTTCAAAAGGGTTTCAAAATGTTATTGGTGGTAATGGATTATCATTATTTACACCTGAAGAAATTGAATTAATTTTAATTGGTGATGATAATGATAATCAACCAATTGATGTTGAAATTTTAAAAAGTATAACTAAATATTCAAGTTGTTCACCAACAGATGAAATTGTTTTATGGTTTTGGGAATATTTTAAAAATTTATCAATTAAAGGACAAAATAAATTATTATTATTTGTAACTGGATCAGATAGAGTACCTGCAACTGGATTACCATCATTAAATTTTAAAATTACTAAATTATTTACAAATAAAAAAGATGTTGAAAGATTACCAATTTCACATACTTGTTTTAATGAAATGTGTCTTTATGAATATAAATCTCAAGAAATTTTTAATAAAAAGATGGAAATGGCTATTCATTTAAGTGAAGGATTTGGATTACGTTAATTACATTATTATTTATACATTTTTTATTTTATTTTTTAGAACTTCTTTACTATATATTATTTTTTTAATTATCTTTTTTTTTTATTTTTTTATTTTTTTATTTTTTTATTCTCTTTTTAAAATTTTAATTTATACATTTTTGTTATTGTTTTTTAGTTTAGAGTTGTCTGGTTTTATTTTACTTTTTTGTGTTATTTTTTTGTGGCTATACATTCATTGCATTTGTGTTCTCTTTTAATATTTATACTGTACTAGCATATTTGTTCTTTTTTTCTTCATATATATCAATCGATTAATTATTCGAGTTAAATATTCAAGTAATACTATAGCTATAAAACATGAAAACAATAAAAGGGCGGTGCTCAGGGTCCTGTTTCTGTTTCTTAATTGGCTCCGAAAGAGTTATAAGAATTGAAGTGAATTTTGGCTATCTAATACTACTATAAACTAGTACAAAGTTTATATGAAAAAAAGCCATATATATAAAACAAAAGTAATGGGTGATCACTATATACAATTGTACAGTTAGCTTTGGTATATAAGAGAATTGTATAATAATTAATTATTCTAAAACTGCATATTTCTTTAAATGTTCAGGTAAAACATCATATAATTTTTTAGATTCTAACCATTTTTTACTAAAGATTCTATCAGCATATTTATGAGCTGAATCAGCTAAAATTGTAACAATATTTGAATTTTCAGGTAATAATTCAGATGCTTTAACAGCTGCAACAACATTTAATGCACCAGTACCACCAATATATAATCCTTCTTCATCTAATAATCTATATAACATAACAATTGTTTCTTCATCAGGAATTAAAAATGCATCATCAGCTAATGAAATATCTTGTGCAACATTATTTGTAATACGACCTTGACCAATACCTTCAGTAAATGAACCACCAGATCTTTCTAATGATTGACCTTTAGTTTTAACATATGAATAAACACATGATCCTGGAGGTTCAGCAGGATATGATTTAATATTTGGATTTTGTGTTTTTAAATATCTTGTTGTACCTGACCAAGTACCACCTGTACCTAATGAACAAGTAAATGCATCAACTTTACCATTTAATTGTTTATAAATTTCAGGACCAGTTGATATAATATGAGCTTGTCTATTATCTAAATTATCAAATTGATTTGTCCAATATGCATTTTCTAATGATTCAGCACGTCTCTTAGCTTGATGATTAAAATTTTCAGGATTATCATAAGCAACAACAGGAACTGGATTAACTTCACAACCTAATAATCTTAAAGTTTGAATTTTTGAAGGAGCTTGAGTATTTGGCATATAAATAATACATTTATAACCTTTAGCTCTTGCAACATGAGCTAAACCAATACCTGTATTACCAGCAGTACCTTCAACAATTGTTCCACCTGGTTTAATTAAACCTTTTCTTTCAGCTTCTTCAATGAAAAATAAAGCAGCTCTATCTTTAACTGAACCACCTGGATTCATCCATTCTGCCTTTGCATAAATATTTCTACCTGTTTCTTGACTTAATGTTTTTAATTTTAATAATGGAGTATTACCAACAGCAGATGGTAAACCGTTTTGAGAAACTAATGGATTAAAATCTTTTTGAAATGATGAGGAATTGAATCTTTTCCCGTTCAACAGGAGACGACTTGATGCTGATAGAATTCTCTTGGATCCAAACATATTTATAATATGATTTACCTAGCTACAGTCTATACAAGGAATTGAGCTATAACATTGAATTAGTTATATCAAATTATTTGGATTCAAACTCCAGATTCAAGGCTGTGCACAAATAAGCTGCGGTCACGTGCAGCGCCACACTTTTTATTAATTTTTAAAAAAAAGAAGAATATAGAGATTATGCAATAGCTGTTGGTAGTACTTGGTACTCATACTTTAGAATAACATAGAGAACCTCTACCGAAGAATAAAACTATCAAGACTCTGGGAATTCTAACAGATCAAGAGGTCACAACTCTCAAGACTAGAAGGAAATATCAAATCCTGAAGCAACATACTTATTATAACTATTATTGATCAACCCTTTCAACTTCACTTATAGCATGTCAGCACCAAATACCAAAGAGAATAAGTGAATTTATTATTATTATTATTATTAGATTGGTTTAGTTGATAAACTTGTTGCTTCAAAAAGAGAACAATTAGAAAACCAATACTTAGCAAAGTTAACAGACAAGTCTAAGAAAGATAAGTTATTAGCATCATCATGAGTAACTGAACAACCACCATCAGCTACTTCACCTTCAAAAGAAGGTTCTAAATTGAATTTCTTATCTTCAGCTAAATATTTAGCAATTGTAGTCAATCTTAGCTTATCAGTTGAACCATCATGGCGTTTCTTTAAAATAGTTGAAACAGCTCTCCACCAAGTCCAGGAAAATCTGTTAAATCACAAGAAAGTCTTATAACAACAATTCTAGCTCTTAAAGCTCATTATTAAATCAATTGATGTTGTTGAATCAATTTATTTAACAAATCTAACTGATCTAAGAAGACTACCATACGTTTTTTCATTACAACATGCTTCACATAATTGTTCACATATATAAAAAATAGTAACAGAAGGTTGGAATTAAAAGAGAAAAATTAAGAAAAATAGAATAGATAAAAACTCAGGTTAGATGAATAAATTAAAACTCAGGCTAGATGATAAATAGCAGTTTGATTAGTATAGTTTAAATCATTGGACCAATAGTTGTGAATGGTTGAGATTGATGGAATGCTGATGATGTATGTAAAAATGAATTAGCTGATAAAGGTTCATTATTGAATGATGATGAGACAGAGGGTAATAAAGATTTAAAAGAAGCTGGGAGGTTGATGTGTAATATTAAATAAGCTATCAAAAGATAAGGAAAATAAATTAATATCAATTGAGGTATCAGAATGAGTTATAATAAACCAGCTCTTAAGATAAGATTGTAAAACTGGATAATAATAATATGAATATGAATGGTTCATCAGTTTCTGCCGCTGGAGGCTTGAGTTTTATATGTTGTATATTCAAGTCCAATACAAAGCACCATTTTGTAGGTTGAATTTATTAAAGCAACTTTTCACGTAACAATATTTTACATTACAGTAAAGTAAATAAAAAAAATAAGTACAAACGGTTCCATATAAAGTATACAAAAAAATTGAAAATATAAAAGTCAAATAAATAAAATAATAAATAAAACAAGAAAAACTCTATAACAAATTTATAAATGATGTATAGTTTATAATTAATTAATTATTCAGATAAATATCTTTGTAAATCAGTTGTATCACCTTGTCTAACATTACATTCAACATTTAAGACATGATCATGATCATGCTCATGTTCAATTATAAACTCTTCATCTTCTTGAATAGCAGCACCATAACCATCATGAGCTTCATGTAAAAGATGTTTATTAACACCAAAATGTTCGACATCATTATTATAATATAGATAATAATGTTGAAAGAAGAAAATAACAGATGCTGTGAAAACTTCAATTGATAATAAAAATTTAGGTAAATTTTTAAAAACAGATTTTAAATCAGAAACTTCAATTGCATCAACAAATAATTGAATAAATGATAAAATTGAACCAGTTATTTCAAAATAAATCATTAAAACTGGCCAACCATGAGTTGATTTTCTTTTATAATTATATAAAACTTGTGGGATATTTTTACAAACAGACATTAAAATTTTAATTAATCCTAATGATGTAAACATTTCTAACCAACTAAATCCACCTAAATTTTCTTCACCAATTTTATTAATTAAAAATGTTGATAATAAAATATAACTTAAAATACCAATTAATATAATTTTACAAACATAACTTGCTTTTTGATTATCATTTTTTTTAAAACCCCAAAAATAAGCTTGTGAAATTAAAATTAAATTTAATATAACTCCATGTAAACCAAATATAATATCATTAATTTTAATTAAAGGATATTTTCCATAGGTTTCTTTAAATTCTTCTCTAACTATTTCAGATCCAAACATTGAAATAGTATACAATGAATATAATAAAAATCCCATTGTATTAAAAAACATAAAATCAATTGATATACCTTGAACTGATTTTAATTTAATATTAGAAATAACTGTTGGATAAGCAGCAAGTGCCCAAGATATAACATAACCCCATCCACAAGTTTTTGATATTGTAGTTAATAAGCCCATGACTGTGTGATATGATATTGAATCAAATGATTATTAATTAAGATTTCTTATCTTTTAATGAGTTATTAGTTGATGTATTGACAGTATTGCTCTATTGGAAACAAATTGACTCTTAGAATTGATTTATGCAACCCAACTGATGATTTCTATAAATTGTGGCAAAGAAAAGAGTATGATGCAAACAGCCTTCCGGCCAGCAGAAACACAGTTAATTGTTGATAATCTGATAAAATCAGTGGTATTACAGTTCCGCATCAAATCCGCTATTTTTACGGTCGGCAACGGTTTTCTTAATATTAATCGAATAACTACTTGAAAAAGACAACCAAAACATTAAATTATATAAAGTGCTGGAACTAATAAAAACAAAGTATAAGAAGACCAAAAAGATAAAAAAGATTATAAAAAAAAGTAAAGAGATATGTAATAGAGTAAATGAATCAAAAGAGAGAAAAAAAAGTTATTATTAAAAAGTTATTACAATATTATTATTAAAAAAGAAAAATTATACTTATAGAACAAAAAGACAAAAAGATATTTAAAAAAATTATGTTACTGAACACCTATAACAGATAATTCAAGTGTCCACACTCTTCTAATATGAACCTTGATAGGAGTAATATCCAACAGTATACCATCATTACCTTTTAATCCAAGACTTGATAAATCAACATTAACAGTAATATCTGACCACCAACATTTTCTAGCAGGTTTTCTCCAGAATAACAACAGTTTACTAGCAGTTGAATTTTTATCTTTTCTATGTTTTGATTGTGATCTATTTGAAATTGTATGAGCTAAACTACTCAATCTTGATCTTGATTTTCTTTTTTCAGAGTTAGTAGTAGAAGTTGTTGAAGTAACTGGTAATAAACTTGGTGAATCTTCAGGAGTTGGATTTTCAGGAGAACCATAATTTAAACGAACCAGCGCTAATGAAAAAACAACAGTTTTACCAGGTTCTAAAGATCTATGACCCCAATCACCAGAAATACTGAAACCAGAAGAGCACAACATGTCCAGCAAGTGTTGCTCAGCAGGTTTTAGTTGTTTACCTGGTTCATAACCTAAACCATCAAAAATTCGTTGATTTTGAACAAGTTGTTGACCAACTAATAATTTAATATTTCTCATTTTTTCAGCTGTTAAACCAGTAACAGGTGGAATACAATAAAAATCCAAATCTTCACGTAACACTATGATTGAAGGCTTATCATTTAATATATTTGGGTCATTAATATTATAAAATTCTTGTTGAGGATGATCACTTTCAGAAATTGTTAAATCTTTTACAGCTTTATCAAATTCTTGGCAAATATAAGTAAAACATTCTGGTGCAAAATTGACAAAAACCAAGTCATCTTCAGTTAAATTATTAATAACATTACCTTCCATATCAACAAAGACACCATTTGGAAATAAACAAAGTAAAATTGATTCAGGTAAAGCCATTAAATCATCTCTTGTTATTGTGAAAACAGTTCCTCTCATATTCATTTTGATTTGAGTATTAAAATCATCATATTCTTGTTGTTCACCAGGTTGTAGCATAGGTATATCGCCACCACCACCTTGTTGAACTTGAGTAATTATATCGTTTTGAGACATTGTATGTTAAAATTATTATTTAATAGTTTTTTCTCTCTAATAGGCTAATAAAATGACAATAATGTACAATAATAATGATTATTTGATATTAAATATAGGGAAAAGACAATATGAAATGAAGTATATGATATAGAAATGAAAATTATAGGCCTGGGGATTAATTAATAATGTATAATTAAAGAATGGTAAACTACCAAGAAGAATGTGTCTAAGAAACGATGTTGAACAGGATAAGTAAAAGGGTGTATAAGGGTAATATAAGAACCAGAAGAATTGAGTTTAGAAGTAGTGATGATGAGTTGTGTGCAAAGCAGGTTTCAGACAGGTTTATGGGTTTTGGTGATTGTGATTTTGTTGTATTTTCTTTTGGCGGCGGAGGGCGGGTAACGGCACGTGACCGCGACGGTCGGCGCGTCGACAGAAAAGCAGGCGTGCGGCGGTGTGGAGTATCTGCGGCTCTATTTTTAATAAATTAATACAATTAAATTAATACAACTAAATTAAACAAATTAGTACAACTAAACATTAGTTAAATCATCGATCATAGGAGTGTCGAAACTGAAGGAGTGAACAGCATAATTATACTCCTCCTCATCCAAAGGAACTGTAGGCAAGCCGAAGGTTTTATAAGGATAAGCAACAACATCATTAATAATAATTGGACCTTCAGCATCAGTAAATGTTCTCCAATTAATACCTTTACCATTTGGAATTTTAGGACCTTCAAGTAAATATTTATAAGTTAAACCTCTTGATGGTTTAGTATCAATAATATTTGGATTTTTTAAAGAATTTAAATAATTAAATATAACATTTGATAAAATTGTTGAACCAGTCCATTCATCTAAATGTAAATAATTACAATTATTACTTTCATAATCATCTTTAGTTAATTTAATATCATTATGGATGTTTATAAAAGTAGTTTTAATAATAGTTGAAATTAAATTTCTTAAAATTGGATGTCTTGATTTTGATTTAAAAATCCATTCTTGAACTTGTGATACATTATCTAATTCAATTGGATTAGTTCTTTTAATTTCTTTATAACCAAATGCAAAACCAAAATCTTTATTTGAATCAAACCAATCATCAATTGGTTTTAATAAATAAACATCAATATCTGTATATAAACCACCATTTAAAAATATTAATAAATATCTTGTAAAATCAACTTTTAATGATAATGAAGGTAATAAATTTAAAGTTTCAACAACTTCAGGTATTTTATTTATAAATTCTAATTTAATTTCTTCAAATAACCCATCATAAGTTTCGAATTTATAATTATAATTTGGATTTAAATTTAATAATCTTTCATAATTAGTATTAAATTGAAATTTATCATTATTTGGATAAATATTAAATAATTGAAAAATATTTTTTTCAATATTTTTAAAATTTAATTTATTTTCAATTTTATCAAATTCTAATTCATTATATGGATAATATTTATCAAATTTATTTATTATACTATTTAAATCAAATGGATTTGAATCTTTTGAAGAATTTGGATACTTTTTATAAAAATTATTTAATTTTATTCTTTGTAAATTTAATTCTTCCGGTAAAGTCCAGTTAAAAAGAAATGTAAAGATTGTAATTATTGAAAAACAAACTAATGCAAGTATTTTGATTGATTTGTTTATTTTAAACAAATTATTAGCAGTATCGGTTGACATATATGTTTAAAACAATATTGAAAAATCGTAAAAAAACTAGTAATTATAAGTAACTTTTATCGAAATTTGCTGACTAAAAAGTCAAAAATGGACATCACGGAAATAATGTGGGGGATCCGGGATCGAAGTTTTTTCATTGTTACGTGCGGCTTTTCTCCGAATGTTACTTTGCCCCAAAACTCCCAAATATGCTGCTACCAAGTTTAATGAACAAAATGAACCAATGAACTCTAGAAATTGAATATATACTATAAGTAAGAAAATGAAATACTCCAATTGAATTGGAAAAACGTATGAAGTATAAGAAAGTATAAAAGAAATGCAAATTAATTGAATAATAAGTAAAAACAAAGAACCAAAAAATTCAAATATATGAATGTGTAACCAAAAAATTGAAAAGAACTATTACCAAACAGAAAACGAAAAACGAAAAACACAAACCCCATATGAAATCAACCAAAAAACAACAAATAAATAGGCAATTGTGATGACCAGCAACAATTTAATTTAATTTATCAATCTTTTCATGAAATTCTAAACATTTTTGAAAATGATTTGAAATTAAATCTTTGACATTATCAATATCATTTAAAGTTTTAAATTCATTATTATTTATTAAATTATTAATTGATAAATTAAATTCATTTGATAAATTTTTTAAATCATTTGATAATAAATTAATTTTTTTAATTAAATATGTATTATCTTTATTAGTATTATTATTATTATTATTATTCTTATTATTTAATTTTGATTTTGATTTATTATTGGGTTTTTTAATTAAATCATCATTTAAACTATGATTTTTATGTAATTCTTCAAACCCTCTTTTTGAAAATAAAACTATATTATTATTAAAATTAATTATTACTTCATAAGTTACAGGACATGCTAATTCTGGATTATGTTTATATTTATAAATTCTTTTTGTAATTGGACTCGAATTAGTTGATTTACTTGGTGTTGTTAATGGAGATTCAATTTTTATAGAAGTTGTTGATGGAGTAATTGGTGAAGTTGGAGAAATTGGCGAACCAGGTAAAGCTAATTCAGGTGATGGTAATAATTGTTGATGTTGTTGTTGTATATTTTGTTGTATAATATTATTTGATGGAGGTTGAAATTGTTGAATTGAATCAACAGAAAAAGTATTTGTAAATGTATAATTATATGGAATTGCATTAAATGAAGTAAAAGTACTAATTGAAGGATCAATTTTCATAGTTAAAGGGGATATATTAGAAGAAGTAGTTGAAAAAGGAAAAAATATCGGAGAAGGAGAAGGAGATGTGTTATTATTAATGGTATCGTTATTGATATTATTATTAATAGTAGTTGTGGTTGTATTTGTATTATCATTTAAAATTACATCTTCAACTGATTTAATTTGACCTCTATCATATTGAGGACATTTAAAATAAAGATAATGAATTGAACCATTATTCATCAATTTATCTTTTTTTCTTCTATCTTTTAAAGTATGTTTATTAAAGAAATACCAAAATAGTAAAAATTGATTTAAAGTGAATTTAAATTTTGAATTTTCAGAATTAAAAATTAATTCAATAATTGATTTAATTGAAATTTCATAATTAATTAAAATTGATTTATTAATATAAGCTGGTATCTTTTGTAATAACTTTCTTGAATATTGTAAAGTATTAAAATCATTGTCTGAGCTATTACTACTCAAAGATCTAAATATAGATTGATTAAATTGATCAGGTATAGTATCATTTGAAATTGTAATCAATTTTCTTGTATCTATATCTTTCTTAGCAGCAAATTTGATTCTTTTGAACTTAGTACAAGTCGAGTTAGAACGAGAATGAGTCTGTTGTTGCTGCTGCTGTTGCTGTTGCTGTTGTTGCTCAGTGTGCTGATCTTGAAAGCCAAACTATGTGAAAAAAAAGGGCAATTTTTAGAAGGAGTTAGTATTGTAGAAAGAAGAAAGGGATCAAGGGGAAACCAGACCAGACATACGGCAAACGAGTTGACAAACGTCGTGTCACTCATGGTTGTGGTGAGCAGAATGGAGAACACCTCTTGTAGGGGCCAGCTGTCTCGTCATGGCTAAAGGGCCTCTCTCTGGCATGGGTCTGTCTTGATCTGATTCGATTCCTCCTGATTTAGACGCTACGTGGATACGTGGCGCGGGAGGCGCAGGGTCACGTGCGTGGCGAGTGGGTTACCCGGCGCGGGCCGTCCCGGGTGCGTCGCTCTCTGCTGGCCGCGCGCCGATCGACGCAGGGTTTCCAGTTTACAAATTACTAGTTCAACTCAGAATATCTCCAACTATACTTCTACACTGCTAATAGGTCACAATCATATCAACTCCCCACACTCTTCATCTCTCAAGCTGCAACAAGGGTACCATATGGCCTCCAAAATGTCCTCCTCAGTACAACCCCAAAACATTGAAAACTCCAAAAACAATCTTTCCCTTTCCCCAGATTCAAACAATACTCAGATCTTGAATTCAAAGGAAATGAAAGTATCCTCTTCCAACGTCAGAAGAAGAAAGAAGGTGGGTGTTGCCTGCGTCTACTGTCGTAGGTCTCATATGATCTGTGATGAGAATAGACCTTGCCAGCGTTGTATTAAAAGGGATATAGGACATTTATGTCATGATGAACCAACAGTTAAAACTGCTAAAAGATCAAAGAAATCTGATAACAATAACAATAATAATACTGTCTCTCCAATAAAAAATTCAAGTACTTCTAGTACAAATACTGGATTACAACCAATTGTTACTGCTCCTAATAGTAATAATACAATCAATCCTCCACCTTCTGCTGCCACTGTTATTGTTAGTACTACAACAACTTCCCCAGTTTCTGCTACAACTCCAAATCATCCTAACTCACATATTCATGGTGGATCATCTTTAGGTATCGATAAATTAAAAGCTTTAGGTATTTATAATCCTTCATCAAATGAGGCTTTAGTTTATAATCAAGTTCAACAAAATCAAAATCAAAATCAACAAGTTCAACATCATTCACATCATTCTTCACAACCAAGTTCTTCAACTATTAATCAACAGCCTTTCTTCTTTTCAGAACATGCTGGTTCAGAATTCAATTCTTTAACTGAATTCTTATCAATGATTGATGATAATGATGTGATAAATTCAATTAATTTAAGTAATGATCCAATGTTACATAAATTAGAATCTGCTTATAGCAATAGCAATTCAACAACCAATTTAACTGGCTTAGATAATAATTTCTTTTCTCCTTTAAATGGTTCTAATAATTCACCAGTTACAAGAAGACTTAACAGTACTAGCAGTACTTCTCATTTAGCTCTTCATAACAATTTACAACAATTCAATCAACCACAACAACCACAACCACAACAGTTACAAATGTCTCAATATGATTTTGGTAACAATAATCAACAACAACAACAACAACAACAACAGCATACAGGATTAACTCCAATTTCACAAATTACAACTCCTCAATTTACTTCAAATACTCCTTTACCTATACAAAATCAACCTCCACCAACTCCACAACAACAACAATCACAACAACCACATCAGCAATATCCTTATATATCAGATTCAGCAAGAGATAAATTCTTTTTAACTGCTGCTGATCCAACAACTGAAATATCACCAGAAGAAAGATTAAAACAAGTTATTAATGCAAAATTAGAAGCTGGTTTATTAAGACCATATAATTATGCAAAAGGTTATCAAAGATTACAAACTTATATGGATAATCATATGGCTTCTTCTTCAAGACAACGAATTTTAAAACCTTTAAGTACTTTTAGACCTGGTTTTAGAGCAATTGCTCAAACTTTAAAAGATATTGATTTAATTTTAGTTGAAGAAAATTTTGAAAGAATGTTATTAGATTATGATAGAGTTTTCACATCAATGGCAATTCCAGCTTGTTTATGGAGACGTACAGGTGAAATTTATAGAGGTAATAAAGAATTTGCAAGTTTAGTTGAAGTTTCAATTGATGATTTAAAAAATGGTAAATTAACCATATATGAATTAATGACTGAAGAATCAAGTGTTAATTTTTGGGAAAAATATGGTGCTATTGCATTTGATAAAACTCAAAAAGCTGTTTTAACTTCATGTAATTTAAGAACTAAAGATGGTAGAAGAAAACAAAATTGTTGTTTTAGTTTTACTATTAGAAGAGATAGATATAATATTCCAAGTGCTATTGTTGCTAATTTCATTCCTATTCAATAAATTCTTAATTTATTTATCATATTATTATTATTATTATTCACTTTTTTGTCGTTTTTGGTTTTTAATGTTTACTTCTTTATCTTTTTTTCATTGTATTTTCTTTTTTTCAGTTTTGGGGTCATTTTATATTTTCTTGTACTATTCTCATTTTTTTTTATTATTTATTCATACTAAAATATCAAGAGAGAAACAAAAATGCATTTATCTCGATATACAAAAACAAAAAACAAAAAAACGCAGTACGAAGTAATCATTTATATAAACTTAATAATTCTTGGGTATCATCAACTAAAACATTTTTAAAATTAGAATTTTCATTATTATGATTAATATTATTCAATTTATAATAATCATTATAAAATTTTCCAATTATACCTTGAGTTGCTTTACCAAAATTAATAAATTGAATATCATTATTATTATAATTTTTATTAATTGATTCTAAACATTTTAAAAATTGTACTGGACGTGAAGTAACATTAATTATATTATCAACTTGATTCCATGATGAGTTTTCAACTTTACTTGAAATTAAATTACCATTTAAATTACTTAAAATTGATATTTTTAATTCATTTGATTTAATTGAATTATTAAAAATTTCTCTTAAATCTTCTTGAATTGGTTGTAAAATTGAATGATGAAATGGTATAGTAACACCTAAATCCATTATTCTAATTCTAAGTTTATTATTCTTTAATTTTAAATTATTTAATTTAATTAATAATTCATCTTTAATACCAGAAACAACAATTTGTTGATAACAATTAAAATTACTTATATTAATTCCTTCTTCAATTAATAATTTCATAATTGATTCATAATTATTAGGTTGAAATAACAATACAAACATACCCCATTTTTTACCAGTTGATTGAATAATTGATTCCATTAATAAACCTCTATTATAAGCTAATTTTAAACCTTTTTCAAATGTTATAATATCTTGTAAAACTAATGATGTAATTTCACCTAATGAATGTCCTAACATTAAATCTATATCATTTAATAAATTTATACCATAATTAAATTGATTAATTTTCATTATAATAAATGATGTTAAAATTAACATTGGTTGTTGAATTGAAGTTTTTGATTGTAAATTTAAATATAATAATGAATTGGGATCAAATGTTGAAGATGGATCAGTTATATATTTAGATAATTGTAATTTAGGTAATACCGAATCTGTTTCTTGTAAAATTTTTGATATTATTGGATTTGATTTATGTTTTGATAATTTTGATAAAGTTGTTGTATTAAAATGTCCTTGACCAGGACAAACTAATATTTTAGTTACTTTTGAAGTAGTTGAAAAACATGTTGATGAAGTTGATAATAGCCTTATTGATACTCTATTCATCTATCTTAATAAAATACTATTTTTAAAGACTTAGGGTGAACCCCTTTAAATCAATAAAAAAACTACAAAAGTAAAATCAACAAAAAAGTTTCGGGTAGTGCAACAACCAAAATACGTTTAAACTACTAATATGCAGAGTAAACAGTATTGTTGGTTCTATTAATCGAGTTAGTGTCTAAAACAATAGAGAAGAAAAACAAAACATTCAATTCTAGCAGGAAAAATAAAAATAATAATATAAATATAGTAATGAAATTAAAGAACATAATAAATAAAATAGAAAAAATTAGAAAAAGTAGTTTAGCAATTAACCTGAGTCAACATAGTCTTATAAACAATAGATTGTTTACCATTCTTATCAGTGATAACTTCACTCCAAATTATTTCAGCACTCAACTGACCTCCATAAACACAACCAGAATCTAATCCTGTTGTATACTCTCTAATGTTTAATCCTCTATGAGCATCATGCCCATAATATATCTTTGTACCTAGAGTATATGAATCAGTTTTATTAGACAATGCATCATTGATTAATTTGTTTTGCTTTTTAGCCCAAAATTTACCCCAGAATTGACCTTTTTTACCATTAACTTTATCAGCTCTATCTTCAGTTGGAACTTTAAAATCAGGAGGTAATAAATTTCTAATAGTTGTAATTGTATCTGGCTCTTGATCTTCTAAATCATCAATAGACCATAATAAACCAGCATGACAACCAACTCCATTAGCTGGATTACTAAAATATTTAGTTTGTCTTTTATTAGTTAAATGAGGAACAGGACCTAATTCTTGAATTAAAGGACATGAAGCCATATAACGAATATGTTCAGGAGTTAAACGCTTAGCAATCTTCATTAATTCATCTAGATCATATGATTCAGTAATATGAATGTCCATTGGTTTTAAATTTGTAATATCATTATCATCATCTGGCTCTTCTTCTTTAGTACCATTACGACTTATAAATGTAATTTTTGGAATTCCATGGAATTGAGAATATCTTTTTAAAATTTCCATTTCATGATTACCTAGAACACAAGAAAATTGATTCTTCATTGCATATTCTAAAACACCAAATGAATCAGAACCTTTATTTAAAAAATCACCTAACATAACAACATGATCATTTTTTTTATCATAGTGAATTTTATTCAGTAAATTCTTTAATGGATCAAAAGAGCCATGAATATCACCAATTAAAATCAGTCTACTTGCACTGGCATCAGGAACTGTAGTATTTAATTTTTTAATATGTTGCTTAAATAATTTTGAATGTTTATCCAATTTCTCCCAATTTTTGAAATTAGGAACTTTTTTAAATGGATTATCACCTTTGAGAATTTCAACATCATCATTAGTTATAACATATTCATCATCATTAGAAATTATATTAGGAACTGATGAATCAAATTCAAAATTATCAAATGCTTTTGATTTTGAAGGAGCAATAACAGGATGTAAAAAAAATTCAGGACTTTGAACTCTTGCAATATAAGGAATTTTAATACCAGGAGGAGCTAAATTTGGTAAAAATACAAGAAGAAAATAAATTAAAGGTATCCCAATGACAACAGCTGCCGTGTATAAAGCATACCTTGTATATTTTTGCTTTTTCAGTGTATTTTCTGAATAAATTGAATTGCCATCATCATCATAGTATGGGCCATCATATTCATTTGAATTAGTTAATGGTGTCTGTTCATTGGGCTCTACCATCTTACCTGCTATTACTCTGGGTCTTTCTCTATAAAGTTGAGCTAAATGCTAGTTGTTCCCTTGTTGAGTGGGTTTAAATGGGTAAAAAACAACCTGTTGCTGTATGCTGCTTTAAAATTGTTTTGATTACCATTTCAGTTTTTTTTATTATTTTCGGCACGTGACACGCATCGTGCGGCTGTGCGGAAATAAACATCTCCAACAGATTTCACACAATTTTGAAACAATTCTATTTCCATCCTTTTCTTATAAATAGACACCAAGTTCAAGAAATTAAAGCAATGGAAACTCTCATACTGGAAGGTGGTGCTAACACTTAAATATGTCCAACAGCGATCTTCTCAAAGAGCTTTTTGAGCTTGATTTGGTATATAATTCTTTCAAACAGGTTTCAAAAGAGGTTTCTCAAGAAATAGATGAAGTTATTCAAGAAAAAGTGAAAACTACCTATGCATTTTCAAAATCAATATTAAAGCAATCAGTGTCAGAGATTGATAAAATTCCAACTGTTGTTAAATTTACTGCTTATGGTTATCCAAATATAATTAGATTTGCAATCAAATCACAACAACGTGCTTATGATATCATTTTCCAATCAATTATTCTTTCTCAGGAACATGCAAAAGGTAAGACTGTTGAAGCAGTTGAAGATATAAAAGAACTTGAATCAACTATTTCAAATTATGGTACTTTACTTAATATTATGTTTTTACCTCGTAAAATGTTCACAAAACCTCAAAATAAGATCAAAATTTTACAAGCTGATCCTGTTTCAATAATTGATTTTATTGATCCAAGTTTGAAAAGATTCTATCAGTATCTTTCAGATCTGTTACATAATGAAGACTCTAGAAAAATTATCTTATCTTATCCTGTTGTTCATTTCATAACTAAAACTTTTTTCCCATCTTTGTTTCATTTTATTTCTGGAAAAGTAATCCCAATTGGCCTTATTGGACTTATTGGGTATTACTTCATTCAAGATGCACCAAATGCATACCAAAGAAAGCTTATGAAAAAGGTTAAGTCTCAAATTCAAGAAACTACTTATCAGGATTCAATTTCAAACCACATTTCAGAAGAGGTTCAATCAATATTATTAGGTATGAGTAATACTGTTAATTCTGGATTCAATAAACAACTGTTGGATAATTCAAGTAAAAGAAGAGCTATTTTATATGAACTTTCCAGAAATGAACGAGATGGTATTTCTTCTTAATCCATACCTTTTATATTTTTATAATTTATTTATTGTTATCATTTTTCTTATCATTTGATGGATATACGTATATAGCTTAATTGATTTACCGGCCCCAGAATTAATCTGTTCAGTGTCGATTGACTCGATTCTCTGATTGAGCGAAAAACGTAAAAAAACAAAACCTCATGCAATTTATTCGATCCAACTCCTTTATAAACTCTGGTTAACTTTGTTACCAACAATAAAGTGAAATCCATTCAGAAGCTACCTACCTTTTGACACTCTAAATGATATGAAATGTATCAATTACTCAGAAACAATTGAAAATAATCATGGCTGGTGTGATATAAACATTGATTTGTTTTTCTTTAAATCAGTTCTTGATGGCTTGCCTCTTGAAATCACCTTGAAAATATGTACACTATCAATATTGGAACTTGGTTACAATCTAGATGACTGGCTATTATGCTTACTTGGTGAAGATCCTGTTATTGACCTTATAATGTCATCTCTTTTAACTAAAGGCGTCCTTAAAATTACTAAATCAACAGTTACAATTAATTTTGGTACGAAATCATTAAAAATATGCAATACCACTGATCCAAATGTTAGAAGATTGATGAATTCCATTGTTAGTCTTAGAATTACTGTTAAATGCTTATCAGCTTATTCAAATGTTCCAGAAGATAGTTCAATTAAAGAATTTATTAACAACCCTGATTTATACCAAGAGATAGATGTCTCTAACTCTGGTGTTCAAGATTTAGATGAAAACGTTTATTCTAAAATTAAAGTATTAAATTCACCTACCCCTACTGCAAGACTTTTAACATTACTAGAATCTAACAAATTTCCAAATTTAATTTCCCTTGTTTTAAAAGTATACTTAGACAAGCCTATTCAAAATAACATTTTTAAATGTGTTTTGAATGTTACTAGTTTAAAAAATCTTTCAATTATTATAGTTAAAGGGGTACTTAGTGTTCAAAACGTTGAAGCAATTAAATCTTTATCTGAAAACAAATCATTAGATTTCAAAATAAATATTTCCAATCTTATCAACATTTTAGATAATGATTTTCCTAAATCGATTCTTCCTTCTACTTACCATACAGAAGAACATATATATTGGTTTTGTGGTTTAGTTGACAGGCTAAGACTCTCTTGTTTACCAATTTATTCTTTCTGGAGTCCTGATCGAAGTTTGATCTTATTTTCCTCAGTTAAATCAATTATTATCATATATCATTTCAATTATAATCCATCCATCTCAGGCCAGACATTTTTGATACCTAAAGCAGTACAGAATCTAATAATACATTCAATCTCAAACCGAGATAGTGTTGGCTGTGTTACTCTTACCCATTGCAATTTTGAAAATTCCCAATTCTTAAAATCACTTGAATTGAAATCTTTTGTATATGATGAAGCTACAATCAATAGTATCTCAGATTCATTGAAAGATATTACTATCATTGGAGACTTTGATTGTGATAAATTCAAGCTTCCATTAAGTCTTGAAACACTTCATCTATCTGGTTTAAACCCAAATACTGAAATATCCAATTTAAAATTAATTTCTAAAATTCGAGATATAAACATTGGAAATCTAACTTTAGAAAAGGCAAAGAAATTTGTGAATAGTTTATCTAATACTATTACAACTTTAGAAATTATTATTGAAAATCAAGAAAGTGTGTATGAATTAAACAAGAATATTTTTAATTTAAATCATTTAACTAATTTAACCAATTTGAAAATTAAATCTGATTTCATTTCATGGGATTTATCATTTTTACCTACTTCTATCAATAATGTTGTGATTTCATCCAACGAATTTGAATTAACTCTCAAATCAATTTATCCATCTAGTAAATTTCAACAAACTAATCAACTTTCTACATGTACATGGGGCATTTTTTCAATTACTGAACAAACTTCAATAATATCTGGAAATAAAATATATTTTGATTTAAGACATTTGAATTTAGATTTAATATCTGAATTAAGTTTAGATTCTGATTCCTCTGTTTTTGTTCAAAATACTAAAATTGTTATATTAAATGATATTCCCGATACATTAAGGTCATTTAATGTTGGGTTTTCTGCTATTATAGAAGTTCCAAAGTTAACTTTACAAATGGCAAAACGTGGATTTTCTCATTATTCTTTATTTAACATTTTAGTTAGAGAAACTTGTTCTACTTAAATTACACATTTTTGATTTTATATAGTTGTCGTTAGAATTTCAATACAATGATGTTATTATTAGAAGAGATATATATAAACACGTACGGGATAGATATAATTAATGATTCATGAAGAATGAAATCATCATTTGAAAGAATGCGACCGAATTAATTAAGGTGTATAATGTATCCAGTGTATTAGTAATATTACTATGCCCTATAATTCCCTATAATAATTTGTATAATTCACAATTTACTTAAATCAAATTAATTATTGGAATTGACTAAAGCTTCCAATCCCAACTTAATGTGCCCAAGTTTCCCAACTGACGGTTAATTCTGGCAAGCTTTTAACTATAAGACTTGAGTATATACCGTCCGTTAATGTAATTCTTACTAAGTATTAAATAAACCTTAGTACACCAGCTTTAGTATACTCTAATTTATGTGTATAGCTAAACAATGAAGTGAGAATGATCTGAATGAAAACCACCCTCCTTATATTCTCTGTCCTGCCTGGCAGCCAGTCCCCGCCGCAGTGCCCGTGCGCCGTATTTCCCAGAGTCACCCGGTAAAATTATATATATTACTCACGAATCCCTGCGGAACTTCAACTCCAGCCAGCGCTCGCCAGCGCGTGCCAGACGGCCCGTAAAACGTTAAACCCTGATTTAGTACGTGTCTACCGTTTCTTTCAGTTCAGTTCTACAAATTAAAAAAACCCAGCAAACCCAGTCCCAGAACCATATATTATTTATCTTTTCCAACAATTCAATGCTTTATATATATTCCTTCAATTTCCTTCCCACAATTCTATCATGAATTTCTTCATCTCAATCTCCCCACAGTCCTTCACTCAGTCATGGTAAAGGCGAAGGAGGAATCTCAAAATGATCAATTACAACAACAAGAACCTTATTTCAAATATATCAGAAAGAAAGCAAGAAGAGCTTGTGCTACATGTGCTCGACGTAAGGTTAGATGTGATGTAAGTAACAAGAACTATCCATTTGAAAAATGTACAAACTGTGAAGAATTTGGTGTTGAATGTGTTGTTATTCAAAGGAAAAAAAAGAGAACAAAAGCTGAAATGGAAGTTGAAAGATCAAATAAAAAATCAAAATTATCATCACCGACATCTGGTCAAAGTGATTCTGATTCAAATTCAAACTTTCCTACTAGTCCACCATCAAAAACTGGAACTAGTAGTCAATTACAACAAATTGATGATATTGAATATTCCATTGATTCTACTTTACTACATGCTGAACCACCATCAATATCTAATATTAATGTCAACATTGAATTATATTTATCTAGAAAACTTGATCTTTCCAAATTATCTTCATTTTTTAAAATTTCAACTTCTCATATTGGTTTAAGATTATCATTAAAAGATTATTTTGTTTCAAATGGTCCAATTTATTTAAAAGATATGATTCCATCATCATCAATTGAATTATTAAAATCATCTAATTGTTTTTCATTACCAAATGAATCAAAATGTAAATTATATATTGAATCATATTTTAATAGATTTCATAAATTACATCCATGTATTATTAAATCATCATTTGAAAAAGATTTTAAAGATTTTACAAATCCTAAAAGTTTATTATTATTATTATGTGTCTTATTCATTGGTTGTCGATTATTAGCTAAAAATGAATCTGAATTATTAGATGCAAGATTATTATATGATAAAGCTAAATTAGTTTATTCAATAGATTGTGAACCAAATGGAATTTATTTATCAACTTCATTATTTTTACTTTCAGTTGGTCCTAAATTTGAACCTTTATTAACTGAATTAGATGATCATTTTGATACTTCTATTAAAGTTGCAAAATCATTTGGTATGCATAAAGATCTTTCAAATTCAAATTATCTTAATAATGAAGAAAAATTATGGTGTAAACGATTATTTTGGATTTTATTATTTAGAGATAGAGCATTAGCAATTGGAATAACTAGAGATTTTGAAATTGATGAGAAATTATGTACAGTTAAACCATTAATTAAAGAAGATTTTAAAGATTTAGGTGATTATCAAAATGATTATTTTTTATTTTATAAAGCTTGTAAAAATGGTAAAGATTTAATTAATAATATTAGTGAATTACAAAAAAAAGCTAATTTTTTATCATTAAAATCAATTCCAATTATGCCATATATTAGACAATTAAATTTATTAATTGATTCATGTTATCAAGCATTACCAATTGAAATGAAAGATCCATCAAGTTCAATATTTAGTTTTTCAATTAATGTTTTTTTTTTATCATTGGCATTATCAATTCAAAATTCAAATTTATTTAGAATTCATGCAATAATTATGAGACATTTAAAATTAGAATCAGTTTCACCATCTTCATATCATTATTTAGAAATTGATTCAGGTGATTATTTAAAATGTTGGTCATCATATACAGAAATTACACATCGATTATCAAATTTAGTTTTCCAATCATTATTAAAATTTAAAGATGATTTACAATGTTGTCAAATTATACTTTATTTAATTTTTCAATTTCCATTAATTTTATTACATGATTTATTTAATAAAAATAATATTATTATAAATATGGCAACATTTGATTTACAAAGAATATTACCAATTTTAAATCAAGTTATTAAATATAATTCATGGCATTCAACTCAAGCATGTCATTTTATATTAAAAAAAGTTGTTAATGATAAATTTGAATTAATTAAATATATTAGAAGAGCATTAAATTGTAAACATATGGAAGAAACATCCAATATAGCATCTGAATTTCCAATTTTAAGATCATTTGTTGGATCAATTGTACCACCATTAACAACATCAATATTACGTGTTCATCCAACTATAAGTGCAATTAAATCAATGGAAGTTGAAACCCCAATTTTTTCACCAACAAAATCATTATATCCAAATTTATGTCAAATTACAGGAAATGAATTAATTGAAAGATCAAATAATTCTGAAATTACAATATTTTCATTTGATTCAATTGATTTTTCAAAAGAAAAGTTTGATTTAATTGATAATGAAATTTCTAATTCATTATTATATGATTTTCAAGAATTTTTAGTTTTACAAATTGGAGATAGTCGATCATTTAATAGTTATATTGGAGATTCAGATGAGATTTTTTTTGGAAGTTATCCAAGTAATGCATCTACTTTTAGTCCACCACCAAAGACTAGTACAACACCACCAAATGCATTTATTCCACCAATCAGTACAAATACAACACCATTTGTTCCACAAATCACCACTGGTCGACCAAATTTAACAAACTATAGTAGTAATAATATAATATTACCTAGTGTATATCCCAGTTCATTTAATACACCATTAACACTTCAAGCATCATCAAGTCATCAATATCAATCCCAACCTCAACCATTAGGGTTACCATATTCACCAATTGAATTAGGTAGAAGATCATTTAGTTTAACTACAGTTGGGAACAATTTACCACCGATTGATCAATTAACTGGTGGTATTCAACAACAACAGCAGCAACAACAACAACAACAACATTATCATTCTATCCAGCCACCGTTAATACCAGGCGGTTATGGGTTAGTTGCCAGAAGGTCCAGTGGTAGTGGTTCGTCGCCCACCACACAAAGTTCACCTACATTTCCACATTCTCATGATAGTTCCAGTTCTTCGACCAGTGTTAATCCGTCATCATTTAAAAAGTAGTCAGGCGGGTCCTGATATATAGCATATACATATTAAAATAATTTATTATAAAACATTATAAAACATTATATAATTTGTAGTAGTAGTAGTAGTAGTAGTAGTAGTAGTAGCAGCTATTTTAAGTATTTTAAGTATTTCAAATGCCTTGTGGAAAACCTAATTCCTCGGCACGATCTCGGCAGTATGTTCACCTTTTAACTACAACTGTTCTGTTAACACTGTTCACTACTGCTATCACAACTGTCACAGTGTGTACTACTACTACTCAATACTATCATCACACAGAACAGGATTGAAATACAAATGAATGAAATGAAATACACGATATATAAATGATTTTATTGCCGACGACTAATTTACGACTAATTTTAACTTGGTTTTTATGGTTTTTATGGGCAGTTTAAATTTAAATTTAATCGATGTAAACTGGAAAAACACAGTTAAAAATCTTTTCTTTCAATGACTACTCTTCTTCTTATAATTAACATTCATTAATGTCTAATAATTCAAATAATTCAAAAAAAACTTCAATAGATTTTATCAATGATAATAATAATAATAAAAAAAGACCTTCTACTTCATTTCAAAAAGCTTGTACAAATTGTAATAAAAGAAAAATTAAATGTGATGTTCAAATTAAAAATTATCCTTTAGAAAAATGTACAAATTGTAATGATCTTAATATAGATTGTATCATAAATCAAAGGAAAAGAAGAAGGACTAAAAAAGAAATGTTACAACAACAACAACAACAAGAACAAATCGAAGATGAATTAATCATTGATTCAAATATCATACTTAATAGAGAAATCAAAGAATCTGAAATAGATCCATACTTATTATTAATATCAGGCTTTAAACAATCTGAAGTTCAAGAATTAAAATTTTATTATTTACAAAATTCAAAAGATAATAAAATTAGATTAAATAATATTTTATCAATTGATTTAATTAATGAATTAATTCAATTAAATTGTTTTAAATTACCTCCTCAAAAAAAATGTTTAAAATTAATTAATACTTTTTTTAAAATTCATGGTTCAATTTGGCCAATTTTACCAATTGAAATTATTAATGAATTTTTTCAAAATTTAATTAATCCTCCAAGTTTATTATTATTATTATCTATATTATACACAGGTGCTGTATTAGAAAATGAACCAACTCAATTTGCTAATTCATTATACTATAAAGCAATGAAATTATTAGATTGTAATATGGAACCTGATGGTTGTTATCTTATCATATCAGCTTTATTATTAAGAACTGGTCCTGAAAATTTAAGTGGTCGAAATATTGATACATTTGTATTTGCAATTAAAATTTTAAAATTTTATAATTTTGATAAAGTTTCAAAACAAAATATTGATTCAAAAAGAAATTCATTACAAAAAAAAGTATTTTGGGTTATAACTTTATATTCTCATTTTTATATTACAATTGAATATTCAAGTTATTATAATAAAGAAGAATGTTTAATTAGATTACCAAATTGTACTGTAAGTCCATTATATATAACTGATTTTAAAGATGAATCAAAATTAAGTTATAAAATTTATCATGCTGCTTTATTATTTACTGTTTTATCACAAAATATAATTGGTTTAGAAGATGATTTTAATTTATTAGAAAGTAATGATGCATATAAATATTTTACAATTGATAAATTAAAAAATCATTTTGAATTAATTAATAATAATTTACAATCTGTTAATAAAGAAATGAAAAATTGTGGTTTATTAGAATTTAAATCTCATAATTATTTAGTTAATTTAAATTATTATTCTCTTAAATTATCTTCAAATAAATTTATTATTTCAAAATTTCAAAAATTAATTGAATTAAATTTAAAAATTAATATTGATGAATTATTTTTAGTTCAATTAAATATTAAAAAATGTTGGTATTCAATATTTGAATCTTATCATCAAATAATTCAAGGCTTTTTATTATTTTGTAATAATAATGATAATAATACAAATACAAATTATTTTAGAATTACTCAAATTATCTTATATGAAATTGTTAAATGTGCAACTTCTTTATTACCATTTAAATTTCATAAAGATTTAAAAATTAGAAATTTAGTTGAAGATGATTTAATCAAAATAAAACCAATATTAACTCAATTTAAATTAAATAATACAATTAGATGGAAAAGATTTGATCCTTTATTATATTATTTAAATGAATTAACAAAATTAAAAAATAAAGATAAATTAATTCAATATATTAGAAATCAATTAAATATTGAAAAATTAGAAAAATTATGTATAGATTGTGAAAAATTCCCATTATTACAAAAATGTTTAATTGAAAATTGTCCAGATTTAACAAATGAAGTTTTACATTTTAAATTAAGTAATCAATTACCATTAACAATTTTAAATGACGGTAATAATAGAAGATCAAGTGTTTTATTACCTCCATTACAGAACTATACTCCTCCTCCTTCTTCCAGCGCTAGCAGCAGCAGTGGATCGAGTACTAACACAACACTTCCATTTCCACATACAAGCATATAACTATCTTTATCTTTTATATATCTTTTAATTAATTAATGAAAATGGGATCGGATCGGACCCGGTCACCGCGCACGTGACCGCACCACGTGCGCACCGCCTCGTCTCGCACCGCCACCGGCCAATAACCGCGCCACTGGTTATGCCACCTCTGACCGATAATTCGATGCAGCACTAATCTTTTTATTTTTATATCAGAACGTTTCCCATCTCCCATATCTTAATTAACCTACCTATCCACTGCTCTGATTACCTCCCACCATGGCCAAAGAATCAACTTCAATATCCAGCCAGGGTTCAGGGCATGCGTCGGCGCCTGCGTCTGCTCAAGGCCAGATCCGTTACAAAAGAGCAAGAGCTTTACAAGCTTGTCAAACTTGTAATCAAAGAAAAGTTAGATGTGATGTTCAAAATAAAAATTATCCTTATGAAAAATGTACAAATTGTCAAGAGTTTGGTTCGGAATGTGTTCTTGTGCAAAGAAGAAAGAAAAGAACTAGAGCTCAAATTGAAGCTGATAAATTAGCTGAAGATCAACGATTATTAGAAATGGGTATTCAACCTCCTCCACCTAAACCAAAAAGAAAAAGATCAAAAGCTAAACCAACAACAACAACAGCAACAACGGAAACATCACCTACTTCATCTTCAACATCACCTGGTCATCATTCAACAACAACAACAGCTTTATCAAAATCTCATTCAGATCTTAAACTTCCAATTGATGATGATTGTATTATAGTAGATTCTGAAAAATTATTTAATAAAGAAGTTGATCATGAAAATTTAAGTAGATATTTCTCAAGTATTATATCTCAATTTGGCTTAAAAGTTTCAATTTATGATTATTTTAAATTAAAAGGTAAAATTACAATTGATAATTTAGTTTCAAATCAATCTAAATCATTTATGAAATTAACTGGTTGTTTTATATTACCAAATGAAACTAAATGTTGGAAATATATTGATGCTTATTTCACTAGATTTCAATGTATGTTCCCTGTTTTACCTAAATCAATCTTTTATAAAGAATTTAAAGATTTAAAAAATCCTCCAAGTTTATTAATGTTATTATCTGTTTTATATGTCGGTTGTAAAATGAACCTTGATGAAGTTAATGATGGTGGTAAACAACTAGAAGAAGCTACTTTATTACATGAAAAGGCTAAATTGGTTTTATCTTCAGATATGGAAACAAATCCAATTTATATTGTACTTTGTACTTTTATTTTAGGTAGTTTACCAACTGCAAGACCAATCTTTAAAACTTTAGAAGATTCTTTAGCTTCGGCAATTAAATTAGCTATAACATTTGGTATTCATAAAGATAATGATAATTCAAATTTTTTACAACCTTATGAAAAAAGAATGTATAAAAGATTATTTTGGGTTTTAATGTGTCAAGATAGATGTTATGCTTTAGCATTTGCTAAAAATTATGATTTTAATATTACAATATGTACAACAAAAGAATTAAACATGGAGGATTTTAATGATGCTGAAATTGAAAATAAAAATGCTACATTTAATGTATTTATTTCTTTTCCAACTTTTCAAAAATTAATGGATAAAATTACATCAATTCAAAAACAAGCAAATATAGCTGCTTTCAAAAGAAATTCAATTATGCAATGTCATAAACAAATTAATTCTTTATTTGATGAATTTGATAAAAAAGCTGCTGAAAAAATTTTTAATAATAATTTAAAAATTAATAAAAATGATCCTTCTTCTACTTTAAGTTCATTTGTTTTTGTTTTATATCGTCATTCAATGAATTTATTTGTTCAAAGAGTTAATATCTTTAGAATTTATTCAGTTATTCATAATTGTATTCAAAAAGAATCAACTCAATCTGGTTATTCAAATTATTTATTAAATGAAAATCTTGATGTTAAAGAATGTTGGTTATCATTAGCAAATTCTTCAATTACTGCTTCAACTGCTATTATAAATTCATTAATGAAATTTAAACATGTTTTACCAACTTCACAAAATACATTTTATTTAATTAGTTTAATTTCATTAACTTTAATTCCATTAATTTTTTTTGAAGATGAAGAAATTGCAACAAAGGCAAAAGATTGTTTAGATAAAATTATACCTGTTTTATATAAAGTTAAAACTTTAATTTCTTGGCAACCAATTGATGCTACATGGTTTATATTAACAAAAATTATACCAAATAGAAATTGGTTAATTCAATATACAAGAAGAAGTATTAATTGTTTAAATATTGAAAAATTAGTTATTGATTCAGCTAAATATAAAACTCTGAATAATATTACTTTAAATAATTCTCCTCCTTTTATTCCACCTGTTTTTAATAAACATGATAGTTCATTTATTAATGGTCATGGAAGTTCAATTGATTCTACTTCAAGTATAGCTGCAACTCCTGTTTCTTCTCATACAACTAGTACAAATACTGATACTTCTTCTGTTCAAACTCAAAATGATACTAATATTCCATTAAAACCTGAATCTATTTATACTAGACCATTAATTGTTCCACCTGAGTTACATTCTGAATCTAATCCAAATCAATATGGTAGAGATTTAAATATCACAATTCCATTAAATGATGATGAAGTTTCTCCACTTACAGTTCAACAACCATTATCTGAAGTTGATTATAATAATTATTTAAATAATTCATTTAATGAATTTTTAAATTTCCCAGTTTTACAAGAATTATTAGTTGCTCAATTAGGTGATACTAAAACATTTGAATCATATATGGAAGATATGTTATCTGATCCAACAACTACATCTTCATCTTCATCTTCAAATTTCCAACCAACATATGATCAAACTGGAAATGGTTATACAACAGTTTTTAATCCATTATTATCTGGTCCTTCTAAATTATTTAATTATAATAGTGCTTTACTGCCATTACCAATTCCTCGTGGTGGAAATAATAATACAAATTCATTTATACCACCACCACCTCAACAACAACAACAATTTCCACCTGTTTCAGTTCCACCACCACCTCAGCAACAACAATCACAATTTCCTTCTGTTCCACCTCCACCTCCACCACCTGGTAGTCAATTCAATAATATTCCTTTTAATTCTAATAGATTAAATCCTGTTGGAAATTCTGTTTTTACTCCTCCACCTAGTTCATTTATGGGAGGACCAAATAGTAATTCATCAACTGGATCATCTCCTCTTATAAGTACTACTAATGGTAATAACATTAATAGAGGTCCATTACCATTTCCAAATACTAAACCTCATTATCTTCATCACAATCTTTTTAAAAGTCCTTCAACTAGTTCAAATGAAACTAATCATCAACTACAGCAGCAGCAACAACAGCAACAACAACAGATGCAGCAACAACAACTACAGCAGCAGCAGCAGCAGTATCAACAACTACAACAACAACAACAACTGCAACAACGTCATCAACAACAACAACAACATCCACTTCCTAATACCGAACAATTTTACTAATTTTTTATTCTAATTTTTGATTTTTTAAGTAATAATATATACCTTTTTCTTTTCTTTGTCTTTGCTTTTTCGTTCTTTTATACAACAAATATAACTAGATTTTTGCTCCTTTTGTTTCGCTTCAGCAAAGGATGTATTAATAAAAACAAATCATTATATGAAAGTAAATTTATAATTACTAAATTAATTAAACTAACTATTTGAAATTCAATAAACAATTAAGTAATGAGTACGATTAAGTGAATACTTTCTACATTAACATTAACAGGGTCAAACAGGTCAAACAGGGCCCATGGATTGGCGTGCACCAATTAAAAAGCTGAGCGACGCGTAAAAAAAAAAAAAAAAAGATTATAACTGAGAATGTTAGAATGTTATACGTTTCTTCTTCTTCTTCAACTAGTTTAGTTTTCTCAAGTTAGAGCAATGTCAAGAGCAACAACATGACTTGTGATAACCATTACCGTTAGGTGAAGTTGGTACAGAACTAGTTCAAGCACTAGAAGTTGAGGTTCTATTCCTTAATTGAATCATATTATTACCAGCCGGTGAAATTTCTATTACTTAATTCAAACATACCATTAACCTTATAAAAATCCAATGATTCAATAAAGTATAAGTTAACCCATTTCATATCATTTGAATTAACTGACCCATCCATAAACTTGATCCCAATTGGAGTTTTCAAATTGCAAAACTTCAAATGTTCTTTCAAATATTGATAGATTGTTTTCAATTTATCTAAATTTTTAAAAGTAAGTTCACCAAATGAAGATTCAATGGTGTATCCAACTAAACCAGGACATTTCATTGATGATCCAATTGCCCTTGTAAATTCATACTTTATTTGCAAATCAGAACCATCATTAATTGAACCCAAGTTGATCAATACATGATTTCCGTATGTGCTATCATAGAATTGACTCTTGATATCACAATACTCCTCCTTAAAGTTGTATGAATCTACTTCAATTGATTTCAAATGGTTCAAGTTTACTTCTTCTGAACCGTTTTCTTCTAATTGGAAGTCACTTTGCAAATAAGAATAATCATGATGGGGAATAAAGCTAGGTTTAGCATATATGCTAATCATTAAAAACCAAACCAGTTTGAGCATATTAGAGATCTTTTTTTGATTTGAGTAAATTGGAAGAGTAGAAAGAGGTTCAGAGAAGTTGATAATAACTAGTTTTCCTGTTCCCTTTTTTTGCTTTTGTTATTTGGAGTTCGTTCGGACTAACTTTCTGTCACGTGACCTCCAATTACTCCGCGCCTGAACTATCTGTTTCTGTTTCTATTACAGACAATTAATTAATCATTATAAAACTTCACAATTAAATAACACATCTTTTTTCTTAAGTTCCTCAACCAAAACAAATGCTTTCATTTAGTTTCAAATTCCCGTTCATTCATATTAATCGACTAAAGCCACTAGAGAATGATTTTATTAAATTCATTCGAATAATGAGTTCGGATAACTTAATCGATGATATATTCAACAAAATCTGTTTAATCATATTGTTTGATATTCTTTCTTTTGATGAAGTTACTAAGTTAATGAATCAATACACAACATTAGATAAATTGATCAGTATTGTTCTATACTTTAAACCTTTTCACATTTCAATGTTTCAAGGTGAGAAAGATAATAAATGTTCTCCTTATGAATTACTATGTTTATCTTATAACAAACCTTGGGGATTCAAAATTAGAGGCTTACCTGAAAATGAATATAAAGATACAGAATCAAAAGTTTTGGAAACTCCAAAATCAATTACTAATCTCTACAAATTTATCAGAATAAATAATGCAAAGATTAAATTAATTATATTGGAAGAACTTAATAAACCTTTTCAAATTTTAACTCATGAATACTTAACTATAATTGATTGCTCTGAATCAATTAAATGGAATATATCTTCACATACTATTCCTTTTTTCAAAAATTTGCTCATACTTCCAAATTCATCCTTTCTAAAGGTTGATTGTATTGTATTACAGGACCTACAATTATTTCATTATGATTATAATTATACTAAAGATGGTTATGAAGGAAACTCGTTTCTTGAATGTTTGTCTCAGCTAAATAATTTGAAAGAGATAGAAATCCACTATTCAGGATATATTACAACAAAGCACTTAAAAATTCAATCAGTTTTGAAATCAATATCAACTACATGTTTGAAATCTATTAAAATATTGAATAAAATACATCAAGGTGGTTATTCATCCAATATAAAATTTGAAAATATTTTACCTATTTCTAGATTATTAGATGTAATTAGAAATGAATCTCCAAACGTTGATTTTGAGATATATGATTATACTCTACAATTTAAAATTCCTTCCTTCAAGCTATTTTTTAAGAATGCATTCAATTTGAAAAGTATGACATATGTCATAATTGAAGAATCAAGAGATCAATTGTTTTCTTTAATTCCCTTATTAAGTGAATTAGAGATATTATCAATTATATATCCGTATAGTATGATCAATACAGTTGAAAAGAGAAATAGTTTACATAACAATGCATTACGTAGTAAATCAATAAAGAATATATACATTTATGGAATCGTAACTGATGCTGAATCATTAAAATTTGCAAAATATCTTGACCTTGATCTTCAAGGTCTTTCTAATTTAAAAATGCTTGGTATCTTTCACATATGGGTAAGTTCAACTATGTTTGAATCGATGTTAAATCTTAATCTTGATCAATTGATACTATATGAATTAAGAAATGATTTAAATCAAATTCGATGTCCAATGTTAAAACTTAATTTAGATTCAATTCATAAAATTCATATTGATATAGCTAAAAATATTCCAATCTTTCAAATTGTATCTACATCTAATGACAATAATTCAAAAATCACATTTCATTTCAATAACTGGGAATCAAATTGTGAGATTACTAAGGGAGATTTATTTCAAGAAAATTTTTTAAATTTAATCGATATGTTTTCTAAATACTGTGATAAAATACAGTTACAATTAAGCAGAACCATGATGATTGAAGTTGTAACTAATAAAGAACTAACTAAAAATTCCAATTATGGATATTTTATTACATATTATTATAAAAGATCAATCAATACAGAAGACCATCCAACGTTTGAAGACTTAAAATTATTGAACTGTGAACGCAAATATTTAATTTCATTTCCAAATAATCACAAGAAACAAGAACAGAAATATTATTTCAACCAACTATCAATAATTTGTCAGAAACAATTATTTAAAACTATAGAAGCTCCAATGGTTTCTGACTATTCTAGATTTTTTAAGATATGTTTTTTTGAAAGTATTTATTATAATCTTCGTACATCATCATATTTTCAAACAAAAGTTAGATTTAAAAATTTATTAAAGCAAGATTTGATTCAATGCGATGATTTAAATTTTATAAATATACTTGAAGAATCTTATGTTGAAAAGATATATGTTGATATCAATCAAACTGCTAAGGAATTTGAGTGTGTTACCATGCCATTAAGTTATACTGAGCAAACATTATTGCCAATTTCCTTTTTGAAAGATACACCGTTTTTATGATAAAATTAAGCCATATCTGTGTAATTAAATTTTATAAATCAATCATTCCAACAATGCCGGAAATTAATTTACTTATACTCTTTTTATATTTATATATTGTTTTTAATCAATTAATAAATAAATTTGTTTATAACATTCGATTATAATTAATTATACTGCAGTTTTACTTGAATTAAGTAATTTAAATAGTGTACGTTGATTATGGAGGTAAAAAAGATCTATATAGATGGTTCATCTTTATCGTCAATTGATGATGTATACAGTATATTTCATCAACTCATCATATTAATTTCATTTCATTTCTAAATTAATGTAGAAAATTACTAGAAATGAATAAATAAAATGCTTTTTGATAGAGAATAGCTTGCCGAACCTTTGCCGGTAACAGAATTCGGAACTCCAATTCCAATTTTTATTATCACCCGAATATCGAATTCGAATTCGAAAAAAAAAAGTTTTAAGGGAAAATGCGGCTCTCTGGCTCCGCTTACCGGGCAGCTGTGGCGTTGCGGCCGGCTCCTCGGCAGGGCTCCAGGGACTGGCATCTACTACGCCGGCGGTCGGGCCGACCCCACTGCGCAGTGCTGCAGGCCGCTGGCTGCTGCTGCTGCGCTGCACGAATTAAGCTGAAAACTAGATCGAAGTTTATTTCTATACTTGGTGATTTGAAAGATTAATCGTTTGTTTGTTTCATCATCACTTTTCTACTCTAAGAACACAAGTATATTCCATGGAGACTCCTACTGGCTCACACAATGACAGCAAGAGCCCTCAGGCTCTGCAGCATGACAGTCCGGTTCCAGAAACACAAGTTGAAGCGGAACATACACATCCTCCTCATTTCAGATACAGAAGAAGTAGATCATTACAAGCTTGTACAACTTGCAATAAAAGAAAAGTTAGATGTGATGTTACTACTAAAAACTACCCAACTGAAAAATGTACAAACTGTACCGAATTCGGTGTTGAATGTATCTTAGTTCAAAGGAGGAAAAAGAGAACTAAAGCTCAAATTGAAGCTGATCGATTGGCTGAAGAACTTGAATCAAAACAACAAAATGAAAAACAGGTAACAGATTCAGATTCAAATTCAAACCATACTAATAAAAAGAAGAAATTAAATTCATTTTCTAAAAAGATAAAAGAACAAGAAGAAGGAAATGATGATGATGATCAAGATGATGATAATGATCCTAATAGAATTGAAATTGATTATAAAAGTTGGTTATCTGAAGTAGTTGATCAATTCAAGTTAACTCAATTCTTTAAAGTTTTCACTTCTCATTATGGTGTTAAACTGTCTTTACATGAATATTATAAATTCAAAGGTAGAATTACAAGAGGTGATTTAGTTACACCTCAATGTATTAAAATATTAAAATTATCAGGTTGCTTTAATTTACCAAATCAAATAAAATGTGAAAAATTTATTGAAGCATTCTTTACTAAACATCAAGCTGTTTACCCATGTTTATCAAAAAGAAGATTTATGGAAGAAAATAAAGATTTCTCAAATCCTTCAAGTTTATTATTATTAAGATCTATATTATATGTTGGTTCGAAATTACTTGCTATAACTAAAGAAGAAATTGATGAATGTTGTTTATTATATGAAAAAGCTAAAATACTTTTAGCTTCTGATTTAGAACCTGATCCAGTTTCTCTTGTCTTTTCAACATTCATTTTATCAATTCCACCTTCACCTCATCCTTCATTACAAACTTTAGAAGATAATTTAGGTACTGCAATTAGAACTGCAATTTCTTTTGGTATGCATAAAGATGTTTCAACTGCAACTTATCTAACAAAAGATGATAAAAAATTATATAAAAGATTATTTTGGGTTTTAATTGTAACTGATAGAGCATATGCTTTAAGTTTTACTAAAAATTATAATTTTGATATATCTACATGTACAGTTAAAAGATTAACAGAAGAAGATTTGGATGATTTAGATGTTGATGATACAAAACAATTATTAGAATATATTGATATGCGTGTTGATTTTCAAGTTTTAATGGATGAAGTTACAACATTACAAAAACAAGCTAATATGGCTGCTGTTAAAAGACAACCAATAATGGGGTTCCAACAACGTATTGATGAAATTATGAATAAATATTATGAAAAATCATTAAATTATCATCAAGAAGATTCAAATTATTCAATTAGATCTTTTATTGGTCTTTTACATTATAATTCATTAAATGTTTTCATTCAAAGAATTAATATGTTTAGAATTTTATCAATTTTATTAAGATCTGTTCAAAATGAAAAAAATAAACCTGGTTCATCAAGTTATATGACACAAGAAGAATTATTAATTTTTCCATGTTTGAACTCATTATCTAAATCTGCTTTTACTTTATCTGAAGCTATAATTAATTCTGCTTCAAAATATAAAAGTTATTTACCATGTTTACAAGATTCATTATTTTTAGTTTTTCAAACTGCTGTTATTTTATTACCATTTCATTATCATATAGATCCAAATGTAAGTAGAAGATCAGATCATTTATTAAAACAAATTATGTCATCTTTATCTGAACTTCATGATTCTATTTCATGGCATATGATTGATGCATGCTGGTTTATTATAAATGATATTGGATCAAGTGAAGAAAAATTAGTTAGATATATAAGAAGAACAATTAGTAGTACAAATTGTGAAGATTTAGTTAAATCTACACAACCTTATCCACATTTAAAGAAAATTGCAATGGCTAATTTATTACCTTTTGCTGATCCAGTATTTAAATTAGATTTAAATAATTCTTTAACTACTACTTATCCTTCTGTAGCAGTTGTTGAACATGTTAGAAAAGATTCTTCTACTTCTTCCAATGATAATAATAATAATAATAATAACAATAATAATACAAATAATGGTGATAAAAATGTTAATCATGTTGACCATGATAATATCAATGATGTTAATATTAAACTGGAAGAATTGCTGGCGGCTAGTTATCATGTAACAGCAAATTCTAGTTCAATCGATACTAATAAAGATTGTTCAAATACATCAATACATGATGATTTATTTTCAGATATTCCATATTCATCAATTCAAGAATTATTATTAATTCAAGTTGGTAATACAAAAACATTTGAAGGATATAAAAATGAAAATGATGCAAATATTAAAGAGCATTTACCAAATTTATTTAAATTAGATAAATTAGAAGATACAAATAAAATTAATGATTTATTATTTCCAAATCTTTCAAATTTATCATCAACAGAACCATATTCTCAAAGTATGACACCAATTATGAATATTAATTCAAGAAGAGGTTCTGGTTTTCCACCACCACCACCAACAACAACTATTAATCGTTCAAAAAGTATTGATTCTTATAACTTTGCTCCTCAAACACAACAACATACAGTTAACGTTTTTCCTGCTCCACCTGTTACTAATGGTTCTCAAATACCAATATCACATAACAATTATCATCCTCTTTCACAACAACAACCACATAAACAAGTTTTACCTCCATTAAGAGCAGCTCCTTCACAACCTTTTTTCCAAAGACCATCTCCTCCAACTTATCCACCACCACCAACTTATCATCATCATCATCATCATCCCCATCCTCCTCCTCAAATTATACAACAACAACAACAATACCCTTACTATTATTATCCTCAACCTCCGCAGGCTCCACATCCTCCGTATTGACCCATAAGCTTCTTATATAATTGTATTTAACAAAAAAATATGTACTTCTAGTAAATTTAATAAATTTAATTTCCGATTTCCGAAAATACCAAATATTGTTTCTGGATTGATTCCGGTATCCGGTTTCAGCGCTAGCCATTGAGCCTCTGCGGCTCTCTCTGCGGCTCTCTGGCTCCGTGGCGCATTCCATACTGATTTCGATTTTCTATCTTTGCAGCCTTTGTACCTATAACTTACAACACCTGTGACCACTGACCTATCCCTTGTTTTATGGCATGTCGTCTTTTCCAACTTCTAACAGTCACACACAGCCACCCAACATGACATTACAAGCCATGTCCAACAATCCACAAGTGGTGTCTTCCCCAGGCATTACTAAACCTATTCCTACGAGAACAAGATATCGTAGACCAAAATCAAAACATGCTTGTGTACGTTGTTCAAAACGTAAGGTTAGATGTGATGTTAGTAACAAGAACTATCCCACTGAGAAATGTACAAACTGTGAAGAATTTGGTGTTGAATGTAAATTGGTTGAACATAAAAGAAAGAGAACTAAATCACAAATTGAAGATGATAAAAAATTAGCTGAAATTCAAAAATCTGGTTCTTTATTACAACAACAAAATAATAGCAATGATAACAATTATAATACTTCATCTAGTGATATATCATCTTCAATTTCTACTAATAGACTTTTAGATCCATATTCTGATTTAGAAGGTGATGAAATATTCTTAAATCCAGATGATATATTAAATAGACCAGTTGATAGATATCAATTATCACAATTTGTTAAAGTTTTAACTTCACATTATGGATTAAAAATGTCAATGAGTGATTATTATAGTTATAAAGGTACAATTAGATTAAAAGATTTAGCAACTGATGAATGTATTAGTATATTAAAATTATCAGGTTGTTTTACATTACCAAATGAATTAAATTGTAAAAAATATATTGATTCATATTTTGAAAAATTTCAATTATTTCATCCATGTTTTACAAAAGATAAATTTTATAAAGATTTTGGTAATCCAAGAAATCCAAAATCTTTATTAATGTTAAGATGTATCTTATATGTTGGTTGTAGAATGATGAATATAAATGATGAAAAAACATTAATTGAATCTAAATATTTATATGAAAAGGCAAGATTAGTTGCTAATGCAGATATTGAACCTGATGGATTTTATTTATCTTTATCATTATATATTTTAGGTACACCACCAACTTTACATACATCATTACAAACAATGGAAGATTATTTAAATTTATCAATTAGAGTTTCAATTGCATTTGGTATGAATAAAGATTTAACAAATGATGATTCTGTTAAATTAACAAAAGATGAAAAATCAAATTATAAATTTTTATTTTGGTTATTAATGATTAAAGATAGAGCATATGCATTAAGTTTTTCAAAAAATTATAATTTTGATAGATCGACTTGTACAGTTACAGATTTAGAATATGATGAATTTTTAAATAGAGGATTAAAAGATCCACAAATGTCATTTGAAATGTATTCAAATCAAATTAAAATTTCTTTATTAATGGATCAAATTACAAATTTAGAAAAAAAAGCAACAAAAGCAGCATTAGAATTTAGTCCATTTGTTCATTATTTAGAACAAATTCATTTAAATATTGAAGAATTTTATAATAAATCAAAGAAAAATAATAATAAATCATCAATTGATTCATTTGATTCATTTTTTGTTGATATTTATATTTATTCAATGGAATTATTTGTACAAAAAATTAACTTATTTAGATTATATGCAATTATTGTTAGAAGTACAAATACAGAATCAGTTGCTAAAGGTAGTGCACATTTTTTAGAAAAAGAAGCTAAAAGTTTAAATAAGTTATCATTTTGGAATTCATTAGCTAAAACAGCACATAAATTAGCAGAAACTATTTATACATCAGCATCTAAATATAAAGAATTATTACCATTTTGTCAAGATACATTATTTTTAATTTATCAAGGTGGATGTGCATTATTACCAATATTATATTATATTGATGATAAATTAAGAATTCAAGCAGAAGAAGATTTTAAAAAAATGATGCCAGTTTTAAATGATTTATCAAGTTTAATTTCATGGCATATGATTGATGCATGTTATTTTATTTTAAAAGTAATTTATCCAGAAAAGAAAAAATTAGCAAGTTATGTTAGATCAGCAATTAATGCAAAAAATGATGAAGAATTATTAATTGCAACTAAAAAATTTCCATTTTTACATAAAATTTTTGTTGCAAATTTACCACCTGTTAGATTTCCAATATTACAAGTTGATTTAGAAAAAGAAATGATGGTGATGAATCATAATAATATTACATCAACTTCAACTACAAGAACAGGAAAGACAACATTTAACATGAATAATGAAAGTTTACCAGTTGTTGCAAGTTGGTTTGGAAATTATAAAGATTATGATGATAATGGACCATCATCGTTAATAAATGTTTTAAATGAAGGATATTCAACAGGACCAATGATTTTAAATAATAATTTTTCACAACCTGAAAATCAACAACAATTAAATCATTCAAATGAACCAGGAAATGGATTTTTACCAGATTATTATACAGGTAGTGTTGTACCTGGATATTCTAATCCAGAAGCCTTAACTAAATTACAAGAGATTTATACGATCGGATTAGGATCAACAAAGAATCTGGATAGTGTTGTTAATGATCTTGAAGAAAGTGGATATCCAGGATTTCTAGAAGAGACAACTGCATCTAGCAATAATAATAAGCCATCATCAACAACAGCGATAACTGGTAATGAAGGTGGTGAAGATGAAAGTGCAGTTCTTTCCAAATTTCCAGGGATCCATCCACCTATATTGTTCAAGGATATCTTTTATCCCCCATCGAACATTCCATTTATAGACGAGCTGCTGGAGAAAGGAGACGAAGCCGGAGGAGCAGTGTAAGTGATCTTTATGTATAGTTTATCTGTATTGTTATAATTAATTAACTGTGAAACATGAAAAATCATGAAAAGAGGACCATTATTAATTAATTGTTCATTGTTCTGTTTTGACCGCGGCAATCTCAACGTTAAATTAATTTGTAACCTGTAAAGTAACTAAATCAACTGAATCAACTGAACTTCACAGAATCATCATATCAGTGACACAACCACTGATTCACAACCATGGACTTGGACTCTTACCAGCAGCACAACGACGACAACAAGAAATCTCAAGCAAAAACAAAAAAATTCAACAGAGGTCGGTCTTCAAGAGCTTGTGTTATTTGTAATAAAAGAAAAGTTAGATGTGATGCTCAAAAAAAAAATTATCCTCTAGAAAAATGTACAAATTGTGAAGAATTTGGTGTTGAATGTATTTTAACTGAAAGAAAAAAGAAAAATAAACCAAGACAACCAAAAATTAAAAAACCAATTGTTATTGATGATTCCAATTTAAATTTACATTTAAATTTAAATACAAATTTAAATACAAATAATGATACCAATAATAATCATACGTCTACTACTAATGTTGCTACTACTAATAATAATAATAATACTCATACTCATACTCATGCTAATAATAATAATCATAACAAAAATAACATCTTCGAAGATGCAATATATCTTGATCCAGAATTAATGGTATCAAATGGTTTTGACCGTTCAAGTTTTAAAGAATTTTTAAAAAATTTATCTCCTTCATTCTTTGTTAAATTAGCAATTGAAAGATATATGACTTCAAATGATGGTTTTAATAATCAATTAAATTTAAAAATTAATCCAAATGTAATTCAAAATTTAATTTCAAATAATGTATTTATTTTACCTTCAATTGATACATGTAATGAATATATTAATTCATTCTTTGATAAATTTAATATTTATTATCATATTATTCAAAAAAAAGATTTTTTAAAAAATTATAAAGATTTTAATAATCCTCCTTCTTTATTATTATTACGTTGTGTTTTATATATTGGTTCAATTGTTAATTCTTATGATAATCCAACTAAAAAAAGAGATCCTTCTTTAGATACTCCTGAAATTTTATTCTATAGAGCTAAATTATTACATGCTTCAGAAATTGAAAATAAACCTTTACCTTTAGTTCAATCGTTAATTTTATTAAGTTATAATTCAAGTACTTCTTATTCTTTATTAGATAGATGTACAATGATTGATTCAGCTATTAGTATTGCTTTATCTTTTTCAATGCATTTAGATCAATCGGCAAATTTAAATATTAATGATAATGATAAATTAATGTTTAAAAATATACTTTGGATTTTATTTACTTTAGATAGATTATTATGTCTTACATTTACAAGAACTTTTAAAATTGATTCAAAAGACTGTACTGTTAAAATGTTAACAAAAGAAGAAATTTTTTCATATATTTCTGAAAATTTAAATGAAACTTATGATAATAATTCAAAAAATATTTCAACTCTTTATTTATTATCTGTTATTAGATTTTCAGAATTATTAAAAGAAGTTACAGAACAACAAAGTTTATCTTATAAATTAGCTTTAGAAGGTTCAGAATTTTCTCATATTATTTCACATATTGAAAATTTAATTTCTTCTTGGTTTCAATCTTTACCTGATTCTTTACAATTCAATTCGGAAAACAACAACAACAATAATAATAATAATCAAAATGAATCATCTGATGATAATTTTATTTTTGATATATTAAAAATTTATTATTATCATATAAAATCTTGTGTTTATCAAAATATTTTAGCTTTAAGAGGTTTAATAATTAGAAAAATTTTAACAACTGGTAATTATTTAACTTCATCTTCTTTATCAAAAAATGATAATTATGATTATTATTATAGATGTTTTGAATTTTGTCATCTGATTATTAATTTATCTCCATGTTTATTGAAAATGGGTGTTTTATTACAATTTTCAACTCAATTATTACAAATTGTAATTCATTCTGCAATGACTTTAACAACTTATTTATATCATAAAGATGAAATTATTAGAATTAAAGCAAGAAAAGATTTAGATTTTTTTAAAAAAATTTTAATGGAAATTAAATCAAGAAATTTTAATTATTCTGCTTCATTAGATATTAATGTTGGTTTTTATTTTTTTGAAAATATTTATCCAAATGAAGATAGAACAATTGAATATATTAGAGAAATTTTACAATCAACAGTTTATGAATTCTTATTAAATATAGATTTAAATAAAATGGGTCAAAATGCTCCATTTACTGAATCTTTTAGAAAAATTTTAGCTTCTGAATATGGTCCTTTTATAGCACCAATTTTTAATATTCCATCTATATCAACTGTTGATGATAGAGAAACTTATGATAATAATGGTGAATTATTTGATCTTAATAAAACATTTTCTGAATTATCCAAAATCTTTAATATCCAAATTGGTAGTACGAAACCTTTAGAAGATGCTAAAACTCAATATAGTCGATTTTTACCTCAAGTTGGTGTGCCTAATCCACCACCACCAATGCCTCAGTATCAACTATTTCCAGCTTCTACAATGCCACAACAACAGCAACAACAACAACAGTTTCAACAAAATATATTTCCTCCTAATTTTAATAATACTAATAATAATAATAATCCAATAAATCCTTTATTAAATTATCAAAAAGTTCAAGGACCTTCATCAATAACTCGTTTTAATAGTATCTCTTGGTCTGATCCTAATAATATGTATGATCCTTCAATTAATTTACCACAAACCACACAAGCTGTGAATATGGGTTTACGTCCTTCTGTGGTTGGTGTTATGATGGAACCATCATCATCACTTGGTTCAACACCTTTCAACAACATTCTCCCCCAACAACCTCTTCCTCCTGGCCAGCCTAATAACCAGCCTTACTACTCCAACCAGCAGCAACCGCCTCTTCATCACCCTCCTCCTCCTCCTCCTCCTTACTATAATTATAACCCAAACCCTGGTTCTTCAGATTTCTTAGGTTTTCCACAACCTCCTCCAAACGGCTCGGACTAATTCGAGCGTTTAATTCGGACTAATTTTACTTTTTATAAAAAAAAACAGTTTTTCTTTATCTATATCTTTTTTTTGTTTTTACTTCTTCTTTTCCTTAACTAGTATATAATTACTGTAAACTATACATTTATAACATGGGTCTATTCAATTCATCGTCAGACAAACCAGACAATTCAACATCTTTAACTAAAGCTGATTCTAATGAAACAACAACTAGCACTAATTTGCCATCCAATTCAAATAGTTTAGAATTAGATGAATCAGTTAGAAATGTTTTATCTTCAGCTAATGATTTAGCAACTAATTCATTATCAAGTGTCATGAGAATCTTACCTGAATTTACAAATGACATTAGATCAAGTTTAAAAGATTTTCAAGATACATCATCAGATTCATTTGATTCATTATCAACAGTTAGTGGTCGTTTATTTGATTTTGATTCAAATCCATTTTGGTCAAATAGACATAATCATCGTTTTGGTAAAGGTGGTTATTTCAAATGTAATGATGATGGTTATATTGCATATCCAGTTCCATCACCACAATTATTTAATGAATGTAAAAAAATTAATGGGTTATCAGCATGGGATGAAAAAGGTTATTGGCATTGTTTATTTCCAAAATTAAATTTACCAAATGATTCAAAAGCTTTATCAAAAGAAGAAATTGAAAATGATTTTGAAAATAAATTTGGTTATTGGTTTACTAATTTTAATGATTATTTATCATGGCAATTTAAAATGAATGAAATTATTAAAGAAAAGAAAAGACAAGATTGGAATAAATTTAAACAACAAGAAAAATCTAAATGGGAATTTTTAAATGATAAAACTATTACTGAAAATCCTTATTCTCCTTCTTTTCAAAAAGATGATAATAATAATAATACTGCTATTAATAATGATAATGATATTGATGCTAATAAGTATGCTGTTAAAACTTATTCATCAACTTTTATTAAAACTTTAGAAAATGGTGAAACTGAAAAGACAACAACTGTTAAGAGAAAGTTTAGTGATGGAACTAAAGAAGTTAGAGAAGTTAAAGAAGTTATTGATCAATCTGGCAATTCTAGAATTGTTAATCAAGATGTTTCTAATGTTCCAGCTTCAAAAGGTTGGTTTTGGAATGGAAAAGGTGATCAAAAATAAATAAAATAAACTAATGATTTCTTCCATTTTCATTATTACCTTTCTTATGATTTATGTCTTTTTTTTCTTTTCAATTATTATTCATTCTACTATTCTTTTAATTATTATATTTATTATTTACATTTATGACCTTTTTATTTTATTATTTACACTGGGAGTTTCTTTCTAACTTAACTATTACGTATGGCCTTACTTATATATATTTATTCCCCTTTTTATATATTCCCAAATTCATTATTAATTAATATACATGTACATAACTTTTAACCAAAAGCCACCATATTACAATAAGATATAACTAATTCATCACCAATTTTAAATATATCAAATAAATTACCAATTTCATCATCAGGATTTGGTACAATTGAATTACCTAAATAACAATAAACTTTATTAATTTTTAATTTTTTAGTTAAAAATTTATTAATTGAAATAAATTTTGAATTTCTTGAAATTTTAAAAATTGGTTGTTTTAATTTTGAAATTGAACCAATTGGTTTAAATCTAATTGAAATTTTAATTGTTGTTTTTAAATTATCATTCGACGATACATTTAATAATGAATTTGTTGTTCGACTTGATAATTTAGTTAATATTTTAGATTGTGCCAATGTTATTTTTGATTTAGCTATTGTTGAATTAATTGTAGTTTTATCATCATCTTCTTTATCTTTATCTTGTTCTTTTTTAGGTGGATTAATGAGAGTTGGATGCTTTGAATCAGCAATTTCAACGTTCAACTGAAGTAATGAGCCAGCCAATTTCTCCAACTTGTCATCCTTATCCATCCTGTAGTCATATATTAGCTTAAATATGTAGGAAATAACCAGTTTTTGAATAAACTAGTAAATTCGATTTGAACCATTACCCGGCTCAAAACCAGAAAATCAAAATAAAAAAAACATTTCGAGTTTTCCAAAGAGAGGCAATTCTTCTACCTTTTTTTGCCCTTACTACAACAACATAGATATTTCTAATATCACAAGGTATGTCGATTCAATTACTATTAGATTAATTCATATTCCATCTGATTACTCTATAGAAAAAAATAGAATATTTAATTCAATTTTAAAAAGAACCAAGTTTAAACTAATCTTATTATTTACATTCCATTTGAATTCAGTTATTTTTATTTTAATTATTAATAATGACTATAGATTCAACACCAAAGCAAGATGCTGCTGCTCTATTGGCTCAATTGTCAATAAGTAATAAAGACAAAAAGGCTGAAGATATTACTCCTAGTGGATCAGCTGGATCAACTTCTATAATTGATGATGAGAAAACTCCAGTTGAATCAAAAGAAGAAGATACAACAACTCCTACAACTAAAGAAGAATCATCATTACCTTCCCTTTCATCTCTTCCCGAAGTTTCTGCAAATTCAGCTATTAGTGAATCAGAAGATTCAAAACCATCAACTATTGATGATTCAAGACCATCAACTAAAGATAGTGTTGATGATTCAGAAAGACCAACTACACAAGAATCAACTACTTCAAGCTTAATCAAATCAACATATGAAGTTAAAGTTAAACTAGCTGATTTACAAGCAGATCCAAATTCCCCATTATTTTCAGCTAAATCATTTGAAGAATTAGGATTAACTGAAGAATTATTAAAAGGTCTGTATGCTATGAAATTTTCAAAACCATCAAAGATTCAAGAAAAAGCATTACCATTATTATTATCCAATCCTGCAAGAAATATGATTGGTCAATCACAATCCGGTACAGGTAAAACTGCTGCATTTTCATTAACTATGTTATCAAGAGTTGATTTAGATGATCCAAGTTTACAAGCAATTTGTTTATCACCTGCTAGAGAATTAGCAAGACAAACAATGGATGTTATTCAAGAGATGGGTAAATATACAAAAATTAAAATTCAATTAGTTGTTCCAGGATCAGTTGATAGATATTCAAGTGTTAATGCACAAATTGTTGTTGGTACACCAGGTTTAGTTTTAGATTTAATAAGAAAAAAGAAAATAAATGCATCCAAACTGAAAGTTTTTGTTTTAGATGAAGCAGATAATATGTTAGATCAACAAGGATTAGGTGATCAATGTGTTCGAGTTAAAAAAATGTTACCAAGAGGTACCCAATTAGTTTTATTTTCAGCTACATTTCCAGATGAAGTTAGAATGTATGCAGAGAAATTTGTTCCAGATGCCAATTCATTAGAATTAAGACATGAAGAATTAAATGTTGATGCAATTAAACAATTATATATGGATTGTAATTCTGAAAATCATAAATTTGAATGTTTATCGGAATTATATGGATTATTAACAATAGCATCATCAATTATATTTGTTCAAAGAAAAGCAACAGCCGATCAATTATATTATAAGATGAAACAAGAAGGACATAAAGTTTCAGTTTTACATGGAGATTTAGAAACCAAAGATAGAGATAGATTAATTGATGAATTTAGAAATGGAGAAAGTAAAGTTTTAATTACAACAAATGTTTTAGCTAGAGGTATTGATATTCCATCAGTTTCTATGGTTGTTAATTATGATATGCCATTTGATAAATTAGGTAGAGCTGATCCATCAACATATTTACATAGAATTGGTAGAACTGGTAGATTTGGTAGAACAGGAGTTTCAATTTCATTTATTTCAGATAAAAAATCATTTGATTGTTTAACTAGTATTAGAAATTATTTTGGTGGTATTGAAATGACTAGAATTCCAAATGATGATTGGGATGAAGTTGAAGAAATTGTTAAGAAGGTTATTAAATAAAATTAAAATAAACGATAAAAAATAAAAATTTGCTTATTGAATTACTACGCTGCTTATACTCTTTTTCTTTTTCATTTTGCATCACTTAATATTAAATCTTTTGTATAGTTATATGTTTTTTTTTACTATTAGGTAATATATTAATTACTATTAAAGTTTGTTAAAAAAAAAAACGCAAAATTAAAATTAAAAACACACGTACGTAATACATAATTAATTAACTAATTACTTTAGTAGCTTTCAAAATAACAATAACGATACCAATAATAATAAGTATACCAATAATAAGAAGAATCCAAAATAAAATCCATTTCTTCTTTCTTGCTTTTTTAGCAGACTCAATAGCTTTATCAATATGATCATCACCTTTTTCAAGTAGATCTTGAGCATGTTGAACATTTTCAACAGTATTATCAAATAAATATTGTTGTTCAAAAACTAAATCTTGTAAATTATTAGTTAATTCATTTAATTCAATTGCTAATTTTTCAATTTGTTCAACTTGATGAAATCTCATTTCAACATTAGCTAAAACAGTTCTATTATTTTCTAATTTATTTGAATTTTTAATTGCATTTACAAAGACTTGTTGATTACCAAAATTTTCAATAAATTCTCTTGCATCTAAATCATTAATATTTGGATTTATAATTTTATATTGTTCAATACTTTGTTTATTTAAATTTTCTTTAAATTTATCTTGAATTTTTAAAAATTTAAAAATTTTTTCTTTAAAAAATTTATTAAAATTATTAATTTGATTAATTTGATCCTTTGTTAAATTATTAATTTTTTTTAAATTTTCAATTGAATTTTGAATTTCAAATTGAATTGATTTTAAATTTGTAATTTGATTATTTAATGAATTTTGTTGGTAATTTTGATCATTTATACCAACAGAAGATAATAAATTATCTTGAATTGTTTGTAATTTAATTAATTCATCAGAATAAGAATCTAATTTTTGTCTAATTTGAGAAGATTGATAATGAAAATCATTTGTAGACATTAAAGGAGCTTCAGGCTCAAAGGGGTTTAACATATAGTTAGACATGATGAAGATAGTTGATAAGTAAAGTAGAAAGAAAAAGACATAGTAAAAATGGATAAAATGAAATTGACTGATTTGCAGCAAAAAGAAGAGTATTTAAATCCCAACACGGGACAGGCGAATTGAATCAATTTACAATTTACAAGGCGCTGTTGCCGAATTACGATAACTGACTGACTGTAGGAGTACTGATATGATACTGATGATAATACTGATACTGAGGCTGGATTGAGTATAACTATTAATAAGTGAGTAGTACATGATGTCTACAGAGGTGAAGTAACAGTAACAAAGACTCGTACACTGTGGTTCCTAGTGAGTTCTAATTATAGATCAGTCAAATTAAAGTAAAGGGGTATCAAAGAAGTATCAAAGTATCAAAGTATCAAAGTAATAAGTTGATGATGTCAATTGATTCAAGTTGAACTACGTGATTTGTAATTGATCACTTTACTTGAACTCGTTAGTTAGTTTACTTTGATTGCTTGCTATGTTACAGCATGTACTTTACTTTAGGTAGTGTAACTTGTGTTGATTTGCTCATATTTGTCACGTGCCATCCACGTGTCATGATCACGCGCGCTGAGCTGATTATTTGTGAGATCACGTGCATGTCATATGCAACTAAAATATAACTTGTTTCCCCTTGTAATTATAAGAAGTTATAACTTATAACTATAACTTCATCCCAACTATCCCAAATAGCTTCCTACACTCAGATGGTCAACCATAATACCAGAACACTAGAACACCAGAACACCACCAGAACTTATAAGTTATAACATGAAATATATTTTATAGGGGACAGGCTTCATTTGAGCCCGTCTGCTCTGGGTTCTTGGGGGCATCTTTCTTCAACCATTCCCATATGCCTTATATTTACTCATATATAAAAATCATAGTATCCATTTATTTTTTGATAAATCAACCCATAGTTTCATTTGAAATTCAATTCAATTTAATTAGTCAATTTAAAATATAATATAATAATATGCCTTCAGTTAATAATTATAGTGATTCTTCATCAATTGAAGATGAAAAATTAATAATTAATGAAAATAATGAACAACAACAACAACAAGATCTTGAAAGATATTCATTAAATTTAGAAAAGAAAAGAAAACATAGAAAGAAATTAATTTGGTTAATGGTTATTATTACTTTATCTTGTTTTGGTGTTGGTTTAGCTGGTCCAACTTTATATAAAAAATCTCTTTCAATTAATTCAAATAAACCTTCATATAATACTTCTGATGTTGTTAAAACTGAAAATGTTGTTTTAAATCCTTCCTCTTCTTCTGAAATTGTGAAAACTGAAAATGTTAATTTTAAAGAAACTTTTGAAAAACGTGGTGTTTCTGGTTCTCATAAAAAGAAATCTGTTCATAAAGCTAAAGCTGCTGCTAAAAAAGCTAAAGCTACTAGTCATAAAGCCAAAGCTGCTACTACACATAAAGCTAAAGCTACCACTCACAAAGCTAAAGCTGCTACTACTCATAAAGCTAAAGCTGCTTCTAAGAAATCCAAATCAAATGCTAGAGCTGCTAAAGTTGCTAAACTTGCAAAAGCAAAAAAAGCTAAATCAAAAGCTAGAGCTGAAGCTAAATCAAAAGCTAAAGAAGCAAAAGCTCATCAAACCCGTAAGATTATGGCTGCTAAATTAGCTGGAAGTAAGAATCATAGAGTTGTTAGATCAAAATTTAGCTCTAACTGATCTGGTATTTGTTGATATTTAATTTGATCTTTTTGTTTTTGATCATATATGCTTTTTGTGTCTTTTTTTTCTATAGTATTGGCGATTTTATTATTTATATTTCTCTATACTTTCTCTTTGAATTGGAGCTCTTCTCTTATTCTACTTTCTGTATACTTTTATAATGGTGATTGGTTTTCATCTACAATAAATGAGATTATAATTAAAATTCCTTATAACAAATGATTTGCTACCATGCTCCCGTGATGGCCTCTTTTTATCATTTCAACGCTACAACATTAACACTACATACTTTTTCATTTACCTAATCAAAAGTGTTTATTCAATGTATTTGATGTATTCAGGTTATTTTCAGCAAAGAAGCAATAATATCTCTGGCTCCCTGGTCTCACGTACGCAGCGCAGAGGCAGTCTCAATTTTCAAACCGCCCGATGAAAACCACTCCCAATGAAATCTTTTCCAAATTTACAAATTTACCACAGTGGGACTTACCATGGGAATGGTTCATAGCTTCATAGAGCTTTTATATAAACAGGCCAATGTCCCTAGTTAAACAAATATGCTACTAATAACTTGTCCTCCTAAAGTCTCGTCTTATAGGTATAATCAATCATGTCTTTCTTCAAGTCAAAGCCAAAATTAGAAAAGAAGAAATCTGATGATCCTTTTAGTTCAGTTCAATCAATAGAGTCTACACTTTATGATATTGATGAAGAGGATCCAACTGAAGCTTTTTATTTGAAAGGTTCTAATTTAAAAACTAAATTAGAAAATTATAATTTATTAATTTCAAGAATTAGAGATCAAGCAATTAAATTAGAAACTTCTGATTCAACTTATCGTTCTGAATTATCTCATACTTATCAAGAATTAGATTCATTAGAAACTTCAATTAGATTGGATTTTTCTTCATTATCTAAATCATTAGAATTAACTAATTTAAAAAAAGTTAATTATTATAATGATTTAGTTAAATTATTTTCTGAATATATACCAAATGCTAAAAATACTTTTGAATTATATAAATCAAATTATTTGCAATATTTATTTACAACTTTTGGTGATCATCCTCATGGTTCTGATTTTGAAATTTATCTGAAACAATTAAAATCTGATGATATGTATTTAACTGAAATGAATTCTCAAACAACTCAAGAACAAAAAGATACTGTTACTACTTTAAGAAACGCTTCTATAGAAGTTGCTAAAATTGATTCATTTTTAGAATCTTTATCTATAATTCAATCGGAATTAATTATGAAAAAATATCAAGGTACTACTGATAGTTTTACAGATGAAAAATTATTAGTTTCTCAAAATCAAAAATATGGTGCTGTTCCATCAATTAGTGTTTCTTCAATTGAAGATACTAGTTATTTATCTACTAAAGATAAAAAGAGAAAGAAGAGAAAGAGATTAATTTGGTTAATTGTTATTGTTGTTTTAGCTCTTATTGGTGTTGGTCTAGGTGTTGGTTTAGGTTTAGGTCTAAAAGATTTAAATTCAAGTGCAGCATCTATAGGTTCTGATTCTACAAGTAAAGCTGTTTCAAGTTCAAGTTCACATGCTTCTTTTGCAAAACCAAAATCTTTAAAGAAATCTTCATCTTCCTCATCTTCTAGCTCAGATTCAAGTACTGCAGGTAAAGTTTACAAACATTTAAAAGCTTATTATGATTCCTCAAAATCAACATCTTCCTCTAGTCACGCTGAATTTGCTAAATCTTCAAGTTTAAAGAAATCAAGTTCAAAGTCTGCTAGTTCAAAGTCTGCAAGTCATGCTCAATTTGCAAAACCATCTAAATTAAAATCAACTTCTAGTTCATCATCTAAACATGCTCAATTTGCTAAATCATCCCATCTAAAATCTTCTTCTTCTTCTAAAGATGAAACTGATCTTTCAAAGGCTAAGAAAGCTGCTTCTAATGCCAAAGCTAAGAAAGCTGCCGCTGCTAAATCAAAGGCAACTTCTACTGAATCAAAAAAATTATTAAAGGCCAAACAAGCTGCTCAAAGAGCTAAAGCAAAAGCTAAATCAAAGGCTAATAAAGCTTCACAAAATACTGTTAAAAATCCAAAGGTTAATAAATCACATAAAGCAATTACAAGATCTCGTAAAACTTTAGCTAGAAAGAAGCATTTGGGTGATTTATAATTATGATTGATTGATTGATTGATTTTAATATACTTTGTGCTCTTACCTTTTTTTTACTATTTTTCTAGCTCTATGTTTTTTTAGTTGTTATATTTCTTTTATTATTTATGATTACTTCTTCTACCTCCATTTTTTTGTCTTGTTTATCGATTATAATAACCACTTATATATGCAAGTCGTGTATTAAATCATCAACAGTAAGTCTATTTTGTTGTAGTTACAATTGCAATTGCAAGAATGAATTTCCGACACGTGTTAATTATCACGTGCACCTTCCCAATATGGAAATAATGGATTTAAATTCCGAACAAAAGTGAAAACCATTTGAAAAGTTTCACGAATTGTGCGTTTTTCAACTTTTTGCGACAGCGCAAATGTTGTAGCGATTAGCCAATTAAAACGCTAGAAACTACGTAAAAGTCAGGCGGATATTACGTAATCCTCGCTTTCGAGCACAAAAACACCGCTTAAATAGGCAAGTCTTTCATGCTCGAGCGGTTTCACTGTCTGAATACGGTTATTGTCCACAACATTTTGTCTGTCGTGGGACAACATTTTTGCTGTCGTAATGCCCGAAACCTGTCCCAGAATTTTGGGATTTCAATAATTCAGTTTTCTAAGGCAAGTCCCCAGCTATAACTGTCCCAGTCACAGATACCATGTCCCTAGTATTTTCTACAAGCAATATAATATTAAGAATATGTTTAATTTCTATATCTCCTATTACCTTGCCTTTTTTTTTAGTTCCGGTACAAACACACTTCTTCTTCATCAAAGATGAGTTATAAGTCAATCAATCATCAAGAAAGAACGTCATTTACTTTCTTACCGCCAAATCTTTTCAAAAGATCAGCTTCTGTGGATATTACAAATGTTGATAAAGGAAATGATTTATTTTATTATACTGCATCAAGTATTAGCAAGAAAATTGATATATTTAAAAGAGCTTCATTTGAAACAAATTTAATATTTACAAAATTAATTGATTCAAAATATCAAGATTCTGCAATTTCAAAAGAATGTGATACAGAATTTAATGATTTAAAAAGATCAAAATATGCTATTTTAAATGAAATTGAAAATTTAAAAAATAATGGTTTAGATTATAATGATTTAAGTAAAATTAATCAAGTTAATACATTAATTTTCAAATTTCAAAATGCTTTAAAAGATGCTTCTAAACAATTAGAAGAAGTGGATTCAAATTTAGTTAAATTTTTAAAAGATAATTATCCTATTGCAACTAATGATATATTAGAAAAATTAACTTCAAAATCAAATCAAACTGGTTATGAAGATTTATTATCTACAATGGAATCAGATGAACATAAGAAACAATTAACAAGTATTAAATACATTTGTATTGATAGAATGAAAGTTATATCTTCTATTTCTGACTTTAATTCAGTTAGAGATAATTTGAAAAATGTTACTACTAAACCACCAATGGAACAATCAAGATATGCTGCTGCTACTGGTGGTTTGGCTGGTTTTTTTAATCAAGGTTCTAATTTGGAAAAAGGTGCCGGATCTGATTCTGGTAAGCCTTCTGCATGGAATATAAGAGCATGGTCAAGAAAGAAAAAACTTATAGTTGGTATAATTTTATTAATAATTCTTGGTTTTATCATCTTTGGTATAGCTTATGGTGTCAGTAAAGCTAATAATAAAAATGAGAAGAGTGGTAATTCTCTTGGAACAGGAGTTAGTAGTGTTAGATCATTGAGTTCTACAAGTACACATACAACCTCAAGTCCTACAAGTTCAATTACATTAACTTCTTCTGATTTGACTTCTTCAAGTTCTTCTTCTACTCATATTACTCCAAGTGAAACATCATCAACATCTTCTTCAACTAAAGCATCGTCAAGCTCTTCTTCAACTAATAACGCAGCGTCTACTACAAGCTCTTCTTCAACTACAAGCTCTTCTTCAACTAAAGCATCTTCAACTACAAGCTCTTCTTCAACTAAAGCATCATCTTCTCCAACTTCTTCAACTTCTTCAACTAATAACGCAGCGTCTACTACAAGCTCTTCTTTAACTACAACTACAGGTATTTCTACTTCTAGCTCTTCTATTTCCACTAAAGTAAATAATATAGCTACTACATCATCGTCAACAGTTACCGATAGTTCTTCAAAAGCCACTCACAAATTTACATATAGTAGAAGAACCAGATCTGCGACAATTTCTACGGAAACAAAACCAACTACATCAGCAACTAATACTAACGCTAAATTTACTACAACAAATAAAGTTAAAACAATTGCTCACAGAACGACAACAAGTAAAACTGCTACTGCTACTTCAACCGGTACTAGCTCTGGTAAATCTATAAAAAATACATTTGCAAAACCATCACACTTAAAATCTCAACCTTCATCAAAATCTAAAAGTGCTGTCAAATTTATGTATAAGATGTTTAAACGATTGTTTTAGTTGCAGTAGATAGATGTTTTAGTGCTTTTTTTTACTTAGTTTTTGATTTCTTATATTATATAACTACAGTATGTATCTTTTAATTTTATATTCAGATTTAATTTTATTTTTTAGTAATATTTAAATTCTCATGATTATGGATAGATTCCCAACTTTTGATTAGCATTATGGCACAAGTAGGAAGGAGTACTTAAAATAGAAAAGCTTGATTTAATATGATTTCATTTAAATCTACAAGAAAAAACTGTTAACAATAAAAGCAAAGCAAATAGAGTGTTATTTGTACAAAAAAAGAAAGGAATATACATTTACATAATATATAAGAAAATAAAAACATCAAGAATAGATTGATTATTTAAACATTAAAGAGCTTCAGAATTAAAGTAATCATTAAATAAATTATTATTTAAAGGATCTTTAGCCAACCCTTCCATATAAAAAAAAGATTGAATTAAATTTGTTTCCAATTTAGAATTATAATCTTCCAAAATATGTTTAGCTAAAATATTTTCGTGCTCATAAGCTAATTTGGTAATAATTTCAACAAACTTGTTGGCTAATTCAAGTAATTTCTCATTAGAATCTTCAGAAGCAGCACTACTTGATTTGAAAGATAAAATTTTTAACATTTCATAAACCATAACTAAACTAAAAGGACTGTGATGATAGTAATCTATTGAATTTGCATCAATTTTATCATAGACTGATAATAATGTTGGAACTAATTCTGTTCCAGCTTGATCAACAATTTCTTGTTCTGCTGTTGATATGTCTGTGATTGTGGAAAAAACTTGAATTATAGCCATCTTAACCATTGATTTGATACAAGCAAGTACAAGTTCAATATCCATGAAATATGAGTCTGTTTTTAAGTCCTCTTGGGATAAATTAATTGAGAGTTGAAAGTGGTTTAATTGTTTATCAAATGTTATGTAATTCTTTAAAACATCATTTTTAATTAAACTGGCTTGGTTATAGCGTGTAACACAATCAAGTCTTCTAAACCAAAGAGAAACATCTTCAACTTTTTGAGATAGTACATAATGATATTCAGCGATGGTTAAACTTTTGCATTCAATTTTGGTAAATTTTATATCTTCAGGACCCAAATCTTGATTAAACAATAATTTTGAAATATGATTGAAATTTAATCTTGAATCAGGCAATTCTGTATCATGATGTTCAGGTATTAATCTTGCAGACATGGCTGTACCAAGACTACAATATCTATCCATTTTGAAAATTGTCCAATATAATCTTCTTTTCAAATCTTTAAGTTCTTCTTCTTCTGATGTCAAATCATTATCAGGGACATTATTATTAATATTGGAAGGAATTATATCTAATAAATGATAATTTAAAAACTGTAAGTAAAGAGAGGATTCTGATAAAGCATGAAGACATTCTTTTGGATTAAAAGTTAGTAAAGCAATTATCATTTTTAAAGCTAATACTTGAACACCTTCTAGATCTTTAGAATTTGATTTAGAAGAGTGATACATGAAGAAATCATTTAAATTGGGGAAAAAGTTCCTATATTCCATATTTAAATAGCTTGCATATGTTAAGACTCCTGATATAAGTAAATAACGTCCATTGTGTAATAGTTTTGTTAAATATTGATGAGTAAAACCTAGTGAGCTCAGTTCTGAGTGTGTATCCAGGAAATAATTTATTAAAGATTGTATGGCTGGAAAAGGTATTAAATCAAATAAAGAGATTGTGGCTATCGTTCCATCTCTTTTGATATTTTTACCTGTATGTAAATCATTGTGAGTCCTAGTTAATTCATTGTTTCCATTATTTGATCTACCATTTGTGGAACCAATTTTACCTGGATGTATCACACTTGTATCTCTAGAACCGGTGGAGCTTGATTGCAATCTTCTTTTCTTTGGTCCTGTTCTTAGTTTTTCTCGGTATAAGCAGTCAACTGAAGCTTTCACACATCTTGAACATTTTGGTAACAACCGATCACACTTCACTTTCTTCTGGCGGCAGTAAAGACACGATGTTTCACTGAAATGGCCCGACATTTCGTTTCCACCTTATAGTCTATAAATTGTAAATGCTATAATGATAATCAATGTTTTGATTAATTTTTTGTTGAGTTATTTTAACTCACCCATATTTAAAATTTACGTCGATTTTTCTCGCGACGCGTCGACAGAACTTCGGATCCGGATTTGATCCGATAATAATAGCAATTGATTAATTCTAAGTTAATTAACTTAAAGTAGTTATATCACTGCAACTTATCAGGTGAAGTTGCTTTCAAATACATGTAAAACTGTTCTCTGAGGGAGAATTAGAGAAATATATAAGCCTATAAATATTAAAAAAAAAAACCTTCTCTTTTTTATTCTTTTGGAAACCTTTTGTACACTGTACAGTATACGTTCATATAAAAATGAACTCTAATAACATTAAATCTCTATTTAAAATCTTGAATAAATGTATAATAACTTCATAATTTAATTCATTTTATTTTATGAATATATTTAGATTATAAAATTTTAGAAAGTTAACTTTACTAGCTAGTTTGTCTACAACAATTAAGGAGTTTTGATTTAAACAAGAGCTGGTCCGAGATCAAAAGTCAATAAAAGTGATCCCTTTTTACAAATAGAGCCATAACTCTACACACAAACTTCCAAATACTAAGATACTTTGACACAATAAAATTTGATACAAAATTAATATGATGAAACCAAGATTATTTGCAAAATCAATTTTTTTTTTTTTTTTTTTTTT
>JAJLZM010000215.1:0-105409 GCA_030572235.1 Ambrosiozyma kamigamensis | reverse complement strand
TTCGATTTTCATAACATTTTTTTATATATTTTTATTCCGATTTAACGGATTTTTATATTCCAATTTAAAATTTTCCGACCTTAATATCTAATAAAATTATTTCAAATATTTTAATAAAGATTATGTATTCCAAAAATTAATTAAAAGTTTGGAATATTTACACCGATGGGGGGTAATGGGTTGTTCTTAACTATGGTTAAAATACTTGAAAAAAGTTGAATTTTCGAGGTTCCGAAAAAAACTTTTGTTTTGCATATTAAACTCCAAAACCTCTACATACGTTGTCTAACAAAAATTTCTCCGCACGTGATTCTATCATTGAATAATTAATTAATTCAAATTTGAATTAATAAAACTTGAGTTTTATGTATACTGTTAGACATTTTTTTTTTCTGTTTATAATATTAGAATCTTTATCTCTTATTACTTCTTTGATTCTTCTTTTTTTTTTTTCAAAATATATATCAATTAATTTAATTCCACATAATGAATACGAATGCAAATGAATCCCAAAATTCTCTCCGCTCTAACTACAGTTGAATTCAATTCAATTGGATTCCATATTTGTTCTTTTGTATTTTTATATTTTTTTTAATCTACAATAATTCTTTTAATTTTCTTCTTTTTTAATTGTTTTTTTAATGAATTTTTATTATTTCTTGAATTCATGGCTAATTATACTGTAAAAACTTTTTCCCGCTCTAACTACAAAATTCAGATCCAACGCCACCCGTTCAGAAGTGCTCTAGTAGTGACTAAACAGTTGCATGCGCATTTTTTGGCCCTTTGTAACTCTGATTCCCATACTTAACGCTGCTTAACATAGCGCTCTGCCACTGCCTGGGATCTCCAGGACGAGTTTCAGCAGTGCGCCCGCCAACTCAAATCATCAGAGAAGTTGCATTAATTCCTTCTACGTACTTAATTCCTATAAGCCTAGATCGATCAATGAAAAATTTATCAACTGAAATATGAAAATGAAAAACTCTAGCTATAGCTCGATCTATATAATATATAAAAATACAAATTAAAAAAAAATACTTAATCTACATCTCTTAAAAACATCATCCATAGAATGAATATGATTTCCAATAGAATTCCTCCAAACATAAACTTTTTGATTTTCATAATTAAATTGAACACGTAAATGTCCTCCATTACACCATCTAATAGCTATAATACAACAAACTAATGAAAAAGCATTATCTTGATCACGATCAAATGCATTTGAAAAACATGGTTTAAATGATTTTCTAAAATATAATAATAATTGAATAAATTGTGATATTGTAAATTGATATTTAATAATCTTATTATTTTTTGGAAAACTAATCATTTTATATATTTCAATTATTTTATTAATTGATGATTGTGGTATTATAGTTGAAATATTATTTAAATTATAAGAATCAATTAAATTCCAAAATTCAATTTTATTCATTGTTTTAGTAATTTTAAAATCAAGTTCTTCAATTTCATCTAATTCAATTATTTCAAATTCATTAAAACAATCATCATGCTTAAAATATTTCTTTGGTCTAACAACTTTCCTCAATTTACATTTTGGAATAACTTTATTCTTTGTTGAATCATATCGTTCAAGATCACATAAATTTAATATTTGTTCAATTGGATGATTATGACAACAATTTGGAGATCTTCTTAAATATACCATTTGATTATCATAATCTAAATCAACATATAATTTAGCACTACAACGATCAATTCCTTTAATTAAATGACAACTAAAAGCAATTGTAAAATATGTAGTTCGTCCAAAACCCGTATTAAAACCATCTTGAAAAAATGTTGCAAATTGTGAAAATTGACTAACTGTAAAAGAATAACAATCAACTGATTCCTTAGGTGATATTAAATCTTTAAGTAGTTTGAGTAAATGATGTTTATTCTTTTCATAAACTTGTAATATATAATTATCTTTAATTAATTTCATGAATTCTTGTATTGAAAATATTTCATTTAATTCAAAATCAAATCTTTCATCTTGTGGTATAGATACTGGTACTGATGATAATCTTAATTTTAAAGCAATCTTATAATTGCTTATTCTTTTCTGTTTGGATTCTTTCGATATACCTGGTTCATCATAAGTTTGTTTTGAAAATCTATCTATGAAAGTTTTCCTTTTGAATGACTTGTTGTTTAGTGCTTCAAGATTCATTTGGTCATTGCTACAGGCAATTATCATATATTGTAGTTCTGTGTGTCTCTTTGTGTATAGATAAACACTGTGTTCACTGTTCTTTCAACTTGAATTGATTGTGTCTGCGATTCGTGGTTTTTTATTATGGTCGATTCTCCCACTACAGTATAAACCAAATATTTACACTAGCTCAGAAAAGACTACGATTCAACTTTCAATAACTATGATATATGATCAGAATGCTAATGCAATACTACTGAGAGGTTTAGTCATCCTCATACGTACGGGTAGTTGTCTGCCGTTATACAAGGATTCACAGGATTCACGATGATTACAACCTGATCACTAGCTAAATTTTAACACCTATAGTTAAACAAAAATACACAGTATTTTAATATAAAAACTAAAAATCATTAATTAAACATGTAATCTACATTTTTTAAAAACATCGTCCATAGAATGAATATGATTTGCATTAGCTTTTCTCCAAACATAAATCTTTTGATTTTCATAATTAAATTGAACACGAAGACATCCTCCATTACACCATTTCGAACTAATAATACAACAAACTATTATAAAAGCATTATCGTGATCACGATCAGATCGATTTGAAAAACAAGGGCTAAATGATTTTCTAAAATATAATAATAATTGAATAAATTGTGATATAGTAAATTGATATTTAATATCTTGTACATATATGGTATCTTTTGGAAAACTTAACATTTTATATATTTCAATTATTTTATCAATAGTAGGTTTATTTATGATTGTAGTTATATTATTTAAATTATATGAATCAATTATATTCCAAAATTCAATTTTATTCATTGATTCAGTTATCTTGAAATTAATTTCTTCAATTTCATCTAATTCAATCTTTTCAAACCTGTCAAAACAGTCACTATGTTTAGAATAATTCCTTAATTTCACACTCATCTTCTTCAATTTACATATAGGAATAATCTTACTATTTGTTGAATAATAACGTTGAAGATCACATAAATCTAAAATTTGTTCAATTGGATGGTTATGAGAACAATTTGGAGATCTTTTTAAGTATACCATTTGGTTATCATAATCTAGATCAATAAATAACTTAGCATAACAACGATCAGCTTCTTTTAAATTATGACGACAACCTATATGTATTGGAAAATATATATTTGTTTTTTTAATAAATATAGTAAATCCATCGTGAAAAAAAGTAAAAAACTGTGAAAACTGACTAACTGTGAAAGAATAACAACAAACTGAACTCTTAGGATTAATATCTGATATAAATTCTTGAAGTAGTTCAAGCAAAAAATGTTTATTATCTTCTTTAACTTGTAACATAAAATTATCTTTCATTGATTCAAGGAATTCTTGTTCTGAGAATATTTCATTTAATTCAAAATCAAACCTTTCATCTTGAGGTATGGCAACTGGTACTGATAACAATCTTAGTTCTAAATTATTCTTATAATTGATTAACCTTCTATTTTTGATACCTTTCGTTAAACCTGGTTCATTATAAGTTTGTTTTGAAAACCTATCAATAAATGTCTTTCTTTTAAATAACTTGTTGCTCATTTGTTCATTGTTATCATGTAGTAAGCGTTTCCGCCATTGAAATTATGTTTGTGTATAGATCTAATTAATACTTTGTCTGTTCACTGTTCACTGTTTGTTCTGTTCTGTGTGGCCAATTTTGAGGGCAGTTTCAGTACCAGATTATCAAATTCGCTCCTTAGTAAGTTTTGAGTTATTATGGGAATCAGTTCTTCCACTATAAAACAAATATTTACATTATCTCAGGAGTAACCACAAGTCAGCCTTCACTAACACTTATTCACCAATAAAAAGACTGTAAAATCACCTCGCCGGAGCTCGGTTTAAGTGACTATTAAGGAAATCGATTTCGAATCAAACTAATTAATGAAAATATATAACTAAAAAAACTTCAAAATTAAGAACTAGAACTACAATAAGAATATAATCCACATTTATAATAAACATCATCAATGGAATGAAGATGCTCTGCTTGAGATTCTCTCCAAAAATAAATCATTTGATTTTCATAATTGAATTGAACGACGAAAGTACCACCATAACAATATTTCTGTGAATCATTTAATTTTCTTATAAGGCAACTTAAATAAATTATATTATCATTATTTTTAGACATTTTAGCTGTTCTTGAAAAATTAGTTGAAAATGATTTTCTAAAATATAACATTAATTGAATAAATTGTGAAACTGTAAAACAATATGCGTTTTTTGGATTTAATTCCTTTGGAAAACTTATCATCTTATACACATTAACTACTTGATTAATTTCAGTTTTAGAAATTATTATAGGTATATTATTCAATTTGAATGATATGACTTGTTCCCAAAACTCAAGTTTACCCATAGATTTACTAATAGTGAAGTTCAATTCATCTAATTCCTTAAGTTCGATAAGTATGAAATCTTTTATAATTGATCTATGGCTTTGTGACTTGGTTGAAGGATATGTGATAGGAGTTGATATTTCATTTGATGAAATATAATATTTTTGAAGACCACAAACTTCCAATGTCTGTTCAAATGAATGAGAATGAGGAGGTGATATAGGGGTTTTTCTTAAATATATCATTTGATTATCATGATCTAAGTAAACAATAAAGTTACTTTGACATGAGTAGACATTACGTTTTGAACGGCAGATAAATCCGAGTGAATAAGTTAATTTTTGTTTAAGTAATGAAGTAAAAGCATCTTGATAAAAAGTTAGAAATTGTGTAAATTGTGAAACTGTAAATGCAAAGCAATTATCAAAACTATTTAATTCATTATTAAATACACATATTTTTAAAGCATTAATTAAATGTGGTTTGTGTTCTTCTTTGACTTGCGACAAAAAATGATTTTTCAATGTATTCCAGAACTCATCAAATGATATTATTTCATCTAATTCAAAATCAAATCTTTCATCTTGTGGTATTGATGTTGGAACTGATGATATTCTATAGTTCAAGTTTTTTTTATAACTATCTAATCTTTTTGCTCTTTTTTTGTTTGATATTCCAGGTTCACGATAAGTTTTATGTGAGATTCTGTCAATAAAGGTATTCTGTTTGCATAGCTTATTATATTCTTGTGTGCTTATCATTATTAAATCATTTGGAACACTGTGTAATCGTTGTTGATCGTTGATTCTCATTAACAGAGACGGGCGAGTTGCCGTTTTGGGAGTATTCTCCGAGACTTCTTTTTTTCTACAAATCCATCTATTAAATATGACTAACGAACGAACAATATACTACATTTTAACACAGACTACTAATAATGATAGGTATATGTCTATTGTGTAAATAATAAAATATGAGCTAATAAAAAACATGTAAACTGTATAGAAAATGAAGAGAGAAAACCTGTGACCATAAAAATAAAAATAACCTAGTTTGTACCAAAATTTAAAGAAAAACAAATAATAAAGTTTATAGTAATCAATTAATGCTTAGAATCTATTGGAGTATGAGATGATGATTCTTGAACGACAACATCATCATAAGCAGGTGGAGCTGATAAACTATCTTCATGAACTTCTTCATTAACTTGAGCTTCAATATCATCATTATTTAATCTATTATATCTACCAGTTTGATCAACAACAGTAGCAGTTGCCATAGTTTTTGGACCTCTATAACGTCTAATTATAACAATTGCATAAACTGTACCAGGAATACCTAATAAATATGGAAATCCAATAATACTTAATAATAAACAATAAAAGAATTCTTTTGAGAATCCAGTTAGGACAATAACTGGGAAAATTGGTATTATGAAAGCAGTTAAATAAAGTAAAATATCAGCAACTGTAACTGGAACTCTTTGATGTGCATTATTGCTTGAAGGCGTTGCTGTTGTAGCTTGAGTGGGTTGTTGTTGAGTTGATTCCAGTTCGATAGGAACTTCTGGATTGGAACTATCAGTTGAATTCATATTGTTTGATCGTAGTTGTAGTTGTAATGGTATAAAGAAAGAAGAAGGAAAGAATACGTACTTGTTAAAGAGTGGTCTTTGTTCAAACTTCAAAATCGCTCTTTAAATTAATGGCCCAAAACTTCGCCAGAAGTTCAAAACAGTGAACAAACACTCAAAAACACTCAAATAAAACACTCAAAAGAAGAGCAGCAGTCTATATGCCTCTTTCAACTATGTCATTCAATTCAATTCAACTAGTAGCTAACTAGCTATTCTCAATATATCAAAGGAAATTAACTTTACAGGACGTACAGCAATTAATGATACTTAATCGTCGGGAGGACATGATAGCAATCACAATTAAACACTGAACTTTCTAAAACAGAGGTCAAAATGTCTTTTTCCTTCTCAAATTAATATCAGTCAACTTTGTTAGAGGTAACAGCTCAATTACTTTCAATATTTCTATCAAATGTCGAACCCATTAAAGAGACTTAAGCTGGAAGGTGGTTATTTCCATCGTTTTTATGAAATGATTAGACCATCTAAAAGAACAAAGCTTTTTGAAGCAGTCCATGAATCACCACAAGAAGAACTCACAAGAGCTGTTATTGAAGCAGTCCATGAATCGCCACAAGAAAAAATTCACCAGAGTTGTTATTGAAGCAGTCCATGAATCATCACAAGAAAAATTCACCAGAATTGTTAAGTTTCTTCCAGTCGAATTATGGGATGAAATTTGGTCATTGGTTATTATAACTAATATTAATCATATTGATGATATTGATGTCTTTCTATCGCAAACTCATTTCGGCCAATTATTAAAGCAAGTACTTGTTAATGCTACATTTGTTATTGAATTGAGTAGAGAGAGAGATTCAACTGCTTATTTATATTTCAATGATGACTTTAAAAAAAAAAATCCATCTAATTACACCTGATTCATATTGTCCATCTTATTCATCATGTTCAACCTGTTCATCTGATCTACATGTACATGATCCACCTGATTTATTTGATTCAATTACAAAAAACATTTATGGAGTGTTACTTCAATATAATGATATTCAAATAAAATCAGTTCATTTAAAAATAACATCTTTCTATGAATTTGAACTATTAAATGTGTTACCTAAAATCAATAAATATTTCAAATCAATTACATTGGATTTATATTATGAGTCGGTTTGCTGGCTGAATATGGGAACCAGTATGCTTGAAATTTTATCACGGTATCCAGACATTTGTGAAAAAATTACAAAGTTAATAATTCATTTTGTTCCATGGCGAGAGATATTTTTAGATTTAAGTTTATTTACTGCTTTGGAATGTTTTGAAGTTATCATTTGTTCAGAGGCAAGAGATGTTGATGTTGATGATGATGGCTTTCGAGCTATCAAGAATTGGCTAGCTAATAATAATAATAATATCAAATTTATTTTGACTTTTCAAGGAGATATTTCTATTATAGACAATTTTAGAATTACAGATGATATTACTGATACTTTGGATTTTGTGAATAATAGAACTCAAACTTTGGAAATTAATTTCATTCCGGACTCTGAATCTAACAGAATTTCAGGATTAGTTGATCTTTGCTCAGATCTTTTTTCTTACTCAAATTGTTTTAAGATATTGTACTATGATCGTGCAAAGCAAGAATCACTTAATTTTTTATCAACTATGAAAAATCTTAAATTATTATACATGAACAGCAAAAGGCTCATTGGATTACCTAATTGTTGTGTTATAGAACAAGATTTATCATTAAAGGAACTTAACAAATTACAATACTTAGATTTATCATATACTGAATTATCATCTGATGTTCTAGATCATCTACCAAATTCATTAAGATATCTAAGATTTCACAATTGCGTTATAACACCATCAGTTATTAATATTCCAATATCTTTAGTGATACTTGAAATATCAATTGATGAACCTAAGTTTGAAATTCCAATTATTAAAAACAATGAATTATCATCTTTATCACAAGTCAATCTTCTATTACATTATGGTTTTCAAGAGATTGTAGACTCTTTGGTCAAGTTTTCAGAGTCATTACCAATTTCATTATACAAACTAAAACTTCAAATTCCTACTCCAATAATTGTTTCAGATTTATCAGTTTTACAACTAGTTGAATTAGAATTAAAGTCAGGTAGGCCTTCAAACGAATTAAAATTACCCAAATCAATTCAAAAACTAACATATGACTTAGATAAACTTGAAAATTTAAAAGAATTAAATGAAGCGATATTAAATTTAGATCAATTAACCGTACTTGAGTTAACCATTGGGTCTACATTGATCAATAGAAGGGGATATAATCATGAACTTGATATAACAGGCTTAAAAATATCCAATAATTTAGAAACTCTAACTTTAATATTTGACAAGACACAAAAATACATATTTCTAAATATTATAATGAATGAAATTCCTAAGAACTTCAAAAAAGTTTTTGTTAGAAATTGTAAAACGCCTAGTTTGAAAGTTGATGGTTTGAGAAGGTATCATTTATGTGGTTTTGGTACAGAGTAGATATTCTAGTTAAACTAATTAATTATTAGAGATTTATCATTCCTATCAATAATTGAATTATAATTAAAATCCCATAAATCAATTCAAAGATTAACATATCATTTAGTAATTCCTGAACATTCAAAACAATTAAACAAAGTGATTTTAATATTTAATCTTTTTTTCTTCTTGTTAATTTATGTTAATTACTGTCTTCTTTGTCTTTATAATCCAAATTAATAGCACTAAATATTTATGTTTTATAATTATATTCTTATATATTAGATTCGATGATGCACTTATACTTTACTGTAAGTTGACTCTGTAACTGAGAAGATTATATAAAAGTTAAAAAGAAAGAATTAAATTAAAAATACATAATATTGTCAATATAGTAAAGTATAAACAAAACTTATAGTTCAAATTAAGTATATGCATGTAGTCTACATCTCTTTAAAGTATCATCTATTGAATGAGTATGATTTTGAGCAGAATTCTTCCAAACATAAACCTTTTGATTTTCAAAATTGAATTGAATACGTAAATGTCCTCCTTTACACCATTTTCCAGAATTTACATTACAAATTAAAGAAAATGTATTGTCTTCATCTTCACGATCAAATGCATTTGAAAAAGAAGGTTTCAATGATTTCCTAAAATAAAATAATAATTGAATGAATTGTGATACTGTAAATTGATATTTAATATCATGTAGTTTATGATCTTTTGGAAAACTTATCATCTTATATATTTCAATTATTTTATCAATGGAAGATTTAGGTATTATTGTAGTAGTATTATTTAAATTATATGAATCAATTATATCCCAAAATTGTTTTTTATTCATTGATTTAGTTATTTTAAAATTTATTTCTTTAATATCATCTAATTCAATCTTTTTAAACTTGTGAAAAGAGATACGATGACTAGAATAATCATTTGTGTCCTCGCCAATTCTTCTAAATTTGGATATAGGAATATTGTTGGTCTTTGATGTAATATAACGTTTAAGACCACAAAAATCTAAAATTTGTTCAACTGAATGGTTATGAGAACAATATGGAGATCTTCTTAAGTATACCATTTGGTTATCATAATCTAAATCAAAAAATAATTTAGCAGGACAACGCTCAATTCCTTTGATATTAGGACAGCCTAAAGCTGTTGAAAAATATGGAACTGCTTTTCTAATAGATATAGTGAAACCATCTTGAAAAAAAGTTATAAATTGTGAGAATTGATTAACTGTAAAAGAATAACAACCAACTGATCTTTTGGAAAGAGTACCTGATATTAATTCTTCAAGAAGTTCAAGCAAAAAGTGTTTGTTCTTTTCTTGAACTTGTAATATATAATTATCCCTAATTAATTCCATGAATTCTTGTATTGAGAATATTTCATTTAATTCAAAATCAAATCTTTCATCTTGTGGTATTGCTACTGGTACCGATAACAATCTTGATTTTAGAGTAGCCATATAATTGTTTAACTTTGTCTGCTTGGAGCCTTTCGATATACCTGGTTTATCATAAGTTTGTTTTGAAATTCTATCAATGAAGGTTTCTTTTCCTTTCAATAACTCTTCAATTACTGGTTCATGTTGATTCATTGTTTCATAACTATCGTGTAATATGAGTGTTTTTCTTTTCCTGGTTCTTTGGTTTTGTACGTACGTTTAATTTACTGAGTTTAAGCAGATAAAGCGAATACTGTAAACAATAGTTTTTTAAGTGTGGCCAATTTTCCTAAAACTCGGCAATTGCGTCTCAAATTCGCGCCATAATAAATAATGCTTTATTATGGGAATCAGTTTTACACCTATAAACCAAATATTTCCACTATCTCAGAAAAGAGTACAATTCAGCTCTCAATAATGATGGTATATAAGTAAATCTACTCTTCTAAAAGATGCCAATGTTTAAATATACTAGCAGTTATGTGTGTATACAGTTACACCAGGATTCATTCAATCTTCACCAAGGTAGATTTCGTAAAATCACCTCGCCGCTGTTCGGTTTAAGTACTCAAGAAGGAATTCGAAAGTTAAGAAATGAATAAATAAACAGTTAAAAATATATATAAAGAAACTTAAGAACTAGAATTACAATAACGATATAATCTACATTTCCGATAAACATCATCAATGGAATGAATATGTTCTGCTTTAAAATGTTTCCTCCAAAAAAAATAAACCTTTTGATTCTCATGATTAAATTGAATGATTAAACCACCACCATCACAATGTTTACGTATTCCATTAACGACTCGACATCTAAAACAAATAATATTATGGTTATCTTTAGACAATTTAGTTGAGCTTGAAAAATCAGCTGAAAATGATCTTTTAAAATATATCATAAATTGAACAAGTTGCGAAACAGTAAAGCAATAAGGTTTATGTGGTTTTATTTTTCCTGGGAAACTTATCATCTTATGTATTTTAACTATCTGATCAAGATCAGATTTAGGTAATCTTACAGATATATTATTCAAGTCATATGACATGACTTTATTCCAAAATTCTTTTTTACCCATAGATTTAGTAATAGTAAAATTTAATTCATCTAATTCACTAATTTTGATACGTATGGAACTTTTTATAATTGACTTATGACCAAGTGACTCTATTGAAGGATATTTGATAGGAGTTGTTGTTATATCATTTGATGAACTATTATATTTTTGAAGACGACAAACTTCCAATGTTTGTTCAAGTGAATGAGTATGAGCAACTGATCTAGCATCCTTTCTTAAATATATCATTTGATTATCATAATCTATGTAAACAAGGTAGTGACTACGGCATGAATAGATTTTATTCTTAGAACTGCAAACAAATCTGAGTGCATAAGCTAAACTTTGTGAAATCATTGGAATAAAAGCATCTTGATAAAAAGTTGAAAATTGTGTAAATTGTGAAGCTGTAAATGCAAAACAGTTTTTGAAATTAACTAATCCATCTTGGTCACTATTAAATAGACTTGTTCTTAAAACATTAACTAAGTGTGGTTTGCTTTCATCTTTAACTTGTAACAAGAAATGATCTTTGACCGTATTCCAAAATTCCTCCATGGATGATATTTCATCTAGTTCAAAATCAAATCTTTCATCTTGTGGTATTGATACTGGAACTGATGATAATTTATAGGTCAAGCATGATTTATAACTATTTAATCTGATTGTTTTAGAACCATTTGATATTCCTGGTTCACAATAGGTTTTATGTGAGAGTCTGTCAATGAATGTTTTTCGTTTGCATAGTTTGTTATATTGTTCTGAACTTATCATTATTAATTCATTTTGAACATTGTAGACTTGTAAGTTCCCTGCTGTACTAGTAGATTTACTGTTTTGAAAACAGAATTAGCTGTCGCACGCCTGCGACAAACAAAATGTTGTGATTGTCTATCCAATGAACATCCACTATTGCACGTGATTACATCGTAGTTCGCCCGATTAGGAAGGAGCGGGTTTGAAAGCTACAACATTTTACCTGTCGCAAATGCTTTTTTTTTCTGGCCCTGTAGATTTTTTGAAGGTATATTGTCAGGTCCCTTCTTTAGAAACTATAGTTTTATAGTTGTATTAAAAGGTTCAAGATCTTAAGCTATTTGTGTGTTGAGTTATTCAATGAAATATACCACGACAGTCAAAATGTTGTAAGAAGGTCCAAAAATCCACAATTTGTGACCTTTTTTTTTTTTTGAAAATTGGTTTGAGGTTTTTCACTTCGATTTTCATAGACAGCCTTTAAGATTATGATTATGCTCTTATTACAGAGTCTTATATACACATATAAACTACATATTCAAATGTTTGATTGGACCATAGTGTTGATTAAACACTGTAAACAGCAATGCAATAACCAGAAAATTCATTAAGTGACATATCTAACATTTACATACAGTGTTAAAATTGGAGTTGATACAAATTAATAATAATATATCTATAAAAATAAATAAAGTAATTTAAGAACTAGATTCATAATAGGGATATAACCCACATTTTTGGTAAACATCTTCAATCGAATGAGGATGATCTGTTTGAGTATCTTTCCAAAAATAAATCTTTTGATTCTCATGATTAAATTGAATAATGAAACGACCATGCACCATGGCAATAACCATGTTGTTTTTTTACGGCAATACAACTAATATAAATCATATTATGGCTCTCTCGAGCTAGCTTAGCTCTGCTTTTAAACTGAGGTGAAAGTGATCTTCTAAAATATATCATTAATTGAACAAATTGAGAAACTGTAAATTATAAGCAATGAGGTTTAAGTGAATTTATTTCTTTTGGAAAACTTATCATCTTATATACGTTAACTATTTCATCCACTTCAAATTTGGAAAATATTATAGGTATATTATTCAAATTGAATGACGTGACTTTGTCCCAAAATTCAATTTTGTTGCTACGTACAGCCTACTACAGGGTCTTTAATACTCTTTATTAATTTAAAATAATATATATTGTAAAAGGAACAACTAATATTAAAAGAATCTACATCACGGAAAACAGAATAGAAATATACTTTATCTCAGTTATAAACTATAAAAATAGTAAACAAATTAAACTTATAAAAATTAATGAATAAAATTCAATCTTAGACGGGCCACTTACTGGGAATTTCTTTAGTTCTGGATTAGATATCAGATCGAACAAATATAACGTAAAGGATAATTTATTTAAGTAATATTATATGGAGTTTCTTGAAATTGCAAATAAAGGTAGAGGAAGTCAAAGATCTCGAATTCAAGATAGCTTTGAAAGAAGAACAATTGAAGAAATGAAGGCAGAACTTCTCTCTATAATTAAAGTGAAAAAAATCCATTGGCATCTGGTAATGCTTTTCCTAAGACTTCATTATTACGGTTAAAAATAACTGCATATTCTGGATTGAAGTCTATATTTAAACCAGCACTTATTAACTTTGGAATACTAATTAAATTCATTGGAGCATTTGGAACAAACACACAATCCATTAGGTTTAAATTATTATGAACAATATTGCCTCTTAATTTAGAACAAGTAGAATTAATAGCAGTTTGGATTGGTGTTGAATGGTATCTAATATCATTTAAAAGTTTTATATCATTAACAACATGCCTTGAAGCACCAGTATCCAAAACAAATCTAACTCTACCAGAGTTAGTTCTAATAATGTTGTTATCACCAGGTTTACGAGAATTCATGGAAATTACATTCTTTTTACTAGTTTGTTTATCTTTCTTTGATAATTGATTTAAAATTTGCATATTTTTGTTATTATAATTCTTCTTAATTTTGTTAAATTCATTAAATTTATTAACTTTTTTACCATTAATTGTACTTCTATCAAAAGTAACAACTTTTTTTCTTTTAATTAATGACATTAATTCTTTAAATTCACCAAATTGAGACATAACACTATCAACATCAATAGCATGTAAATCTTTTCTTTTATTACAACCAATATAAGTTAAAAAGATAGCTAGTTCTTGTCTAGCAAGAGCTGAAACACAGACAACACCAGCAAGTTTCTTAAATGAAGGAATATAATAACATAAAATCTTTACATTTTCAGTTAATTCAATTTCAGACATATGTTTAAAACTAGATAAGAATTGATTAATTAATAAAGGGTTTTCAAATGGTGTAATACATTTGTAAGCATCATTCATTTTAACAAATAATAATACACCATTAGGTCCATTCCCATCATTGGAATTGAATTTAGAATAAATTTCAGGAGAAAAGTAATTCTTTATAGCGGTAGACATTAATAATGACAAATTAGCTGGAGGGTTTGTAGCTTCAACAATTTCCATTAATGAGTTAAAAGTAAATGGGGCAAAGTAAGGTAACTTTGACATACTTTCTAAGAATAAAGGCCATCTAGTCTTATCTTTGGATTGCTTAATGTTGATTGTAGTAATGTACTTATTAAATCTATTCAACACTTCAGAGCTAATATCGAACTTAACCAGCTCTTGTTTAAACAAAGTCATTTTAATGGTGTAAGGTTTTGCTTTGAGCGAAGTCTTTTTTTTTCAAGAATTAATACTGTAAAAGATCAAAATTTAAAAAACTACGTATTAATTTGTTTTAATGTTTTTGAATTTTTGTGATTATTAAATTAAACAGTTTCAAACTTTAGTGATAATCCTGGGTCTTGATGACAGAGTGATATAGCTGCTAAAGATTGGAAATATATTGGAATTACAGGTGAAAATAGATATATAGCTAGCAAATTGGAAGAAATGCTTGGTAAAATCTAGGATTCAAATAGATAACAAACTCTTAAAAACAATCTCTTATTTCGCGCACAAGATGTTCTGGAGCAATTTGTTAAAAAATCTAAGAAGAAGAACCACCCTAACTAAAAAAAGTTTCCCTATCTATTTCCCTAACTCATCAAAAATTTTCGGATTTTTGGTTTCCCTAACTATTTCCCTAACTGCAGTTTCCCTAACTCGGATATCTATTTCCCTAACAATAATTGCGAAAACCCCTGCACCGATCTGTCAATTTTTCAGTAAATAATTTTGATTTTTCACTAAACCAGGTTTTATACAAAAAAATCATACTGATTCATGCCTTGTCCAAGAATCTGAACTTCGAAGTCCTGACATTTTTGAATAGACTTACCAATCTATAAAAATCTGTTTCAACTGGAGCTACGTTTCAACCAATGCAAGTACAGCAACTACTTTACTTCACCTAATTTAAATACAATTTAACTGCAACTTATTTAACTTCAACTGATTTAACTTCAACTGATTTAACTTCAACTGATTTAACTTCAACTTATTTAACTGCAACTTATTTAACTTCAACTACAACTGATTTAACTACTGGTCTAACTGATGATTTAACTACTGATTTAACTACTGATTTAACTACTGATTTAACTACTGATTTAACTACTGATTTAACTGCAACTTATTTAACTTCAACTACAACTGATTTAACTACTAATTTAACTGCAACTTATTTAACTTCAACTGATTTAACTATTTGTCTAACTACAATTAATTTAATTGCTGATTTAACTACACTCTACTTTTGTTGCTTCCACTTTCTATTAATCATTTATATTCTGTTTAATTGTATAAATGTATAGTCCATATCGACATGTCTAACTTACACCTACAGTTTTATTGTTACTTTCAAATTACATTGTTTAATTATGATAAAGAAAGAAATATAATTCGATAAAATATAATGTTTAATAAAATAGAGTTAGATAAAATATAATGTTTAATAAAATAGAGTTAGATAAAATATAATGTTTAATAAAGTATTGCATAAAGTATTGTAAAATATAATGTTTAATAAAGTATTGTAAAATCAAAATTGTAAAAACAGTTAGTTGTTCAACTTGTTCTTGGCTCCGAATCCAACAAGATTGGAATCAAGAGAGTTTCCATCATCAGGAAGGAAAGGGTTATCTGGGTCTTCTTCAAATTCATGAACTGGAGGATCGAGCCAATTGCTCATGCTACCAAGATCAAAAATTCCTTTAAATTGTACAAACGGATCTGCATCGACGATAGCTCTAATTGTATTATCTGGAATTGTTGGCTCTGATAATGACACAAAAACATTGTGATCTTCATCAACGACTTCATCAACCTGACCAGATTCAACAAAACGAAACACATCTGTTGGTGATGTGCTATATGAATAAACCACACCAGATTCATCTTCTCTTTGAGTAGATTCAGAAGCATTGGTGTCAACACCAGAATTAGCAGTTGATTCAGCAGCATTGGTTTCAACAGCAGAATTAACAGTTGATTCAGCTGCATCGGTTTCAACACCAGAATTAGCAGTTGATTCAATAGCAGTAATTTCAATACCAGAATCAGCAGTAGCAGTAATTTCAATACCAGAATTAGCAGTAGCAGTAATTTCAATATCAGATTCAATCACATCAGATTCATCATCAGAGACATCATCAGAGTCAACTTCTAAGTCAATTTCTAAGTCAACTTCATTGTTTTCATATTTTCTTCTACTTCTTTTTCTGATAGGTTGCTTTAAATGGATCTGGTACATCTTCTGAACCCTACCAAACATACCCAATTTGTTATTAGCCATTCCATTTCTTTTAGCAGTGTTGAATTTTTTCAATGTACTGAAGATTCTTTCAGAACCAATTGAATTGCAAACCGTTGATTCTACTTTTTGCTTGATTACTTATATATATTAGCCTATATAAGGGGTCGTGTACCCTTACCAAATTGTTATGCGAGTTTCCCTAACTCGGGACCTGTTTCCCTATCCGATTCCCTAACCCTGAGTTAGGGAAATAGTTTGGGAGAGTTCGGGATTTTAGTTAGGGTGAAGTGCACTAAGAAGAAGTGATATCCAGACGGAAAGAAAAAAAAAAGTGAGGAATTTCGTCGCCTTTTATACTCCTGAGAGGTAGTGGATCACTCAATCGCTCTAGAGGAGTTCCAAATTCACCAAGTAGCAGTTCAACCCTTAAAAAACACTCATGTTACCTTAGAAAAGAATATAGAAAGACTTATTATCCTACTGGGACATAAGATCATTACTTATAGACCTTTTGAAACGGAACAAACATGCAATTCAACGCAGAAAACAAATTTGTATTATTGATTCCCATACATAACCCTAGTTTACTGAGCAACAATTTACTCCTTGAAAGATTGATTCTCAGAAACTGCACAGCCTTGACATTTGTGTACGGTAGCAACTGCCGGAAGCAAATGGTAACCCATGGATTTCAGGTAAAGAACTCCAATCTTTTCCCTAATTTCACTGAATATATGATAAACCACTATCTTAAGACATCAAACCGGTTTTAATAGTATTCATTTATTGGGAGTATTAACTGAGTAAATATTGTCTGAAACACACTGAAATTCACTAAAAACAGTCTTATCGCGTGTTATTATTTCTTGATTTACAACAACAGTTCACTTTCTTCCTATTACACAGTCAATATAATCATGTCTGGTCCCATACTTCTACCTGTCTTTCAAGACGATGAAGACTCGAATGACTACCTAAGTCCTTCTCCAAGACAAGTTTTAAGAATAGCTATTAATATCAAAGAATTCATTGATCAATTGATTCCTATTACAATTGAAGAATCTGATATAACTAATGAAGATTCACTTATAGTTACTGATAAAGTATTACAAAAAGTTAAAGAAGCTGCAGGTGGTGATGGTGAAGGTAGAGATTCTACAGCTAGAAGATATCAAGCATGTGTTGTCTTTTGTTTATTAAAAGTTGCAACTTGGTATTATTATTTAAGTAAAAATGAATTATGTGATAATGAATTATATGCTGCTAGAAAAGTTTGTGCCGAGTCAATTGCTTCTAATATATTACAAGAAGATGATATAGATGATAAATATTTATTCTTATCAATACTTTGTCAAAGATATTCTATTAATTTAAATGATGTTGATACTCCACCTGCTAATGTATTAGAATTAGCTGTTGATATGCATTCTACAATTGTTATTTCATCATCTGGCTATCAAAGATGTATCAAATGGTTATGGAGAGGTTGGATTGTTCAATCAGCTTTTGATTCATCTTCATATGTTTTATTTAAAGGTAATAAAAAAACAAATTTTAAAACTCATTTTGATCCAGATAGAATTAAAACTCCATTATATCAAAATATTCTTGAGATTATGTTTTCATTTCTTTATTTAGTTCTGTATACTTATATTATTAATACTGACTTTTATCAAAGTAAGTTAGGTGTTATTGAAATAATTTATTATTTATTTACATTAGGTTTTGTTCTTGATGAATTTCAAAAATTTTCACATATTGGTTATAATTATTTACAATTATCAAATGGATTTAATGATTTAATGTATGCTATTATAATTTGTGGATTTATTGTTAGAATTATGGCTGCTGGTATAATTAATGATCCTGATGAAACTTTTAAATTAAATACAGTTGCTTATAGAATATTATCATTAACTGCTCCAATGATGTGGATAAGATTATTATTCTTTTTAGATGTTTTACAATTTGTTGGTGCAATGGTTGTTGTTATTAGAAAAATGATGAAAGAATCTATTATTTTCTTTTTCTTATTAGGTGTTATAATGATTGGGTTTTTACAAGCTTTCTTAGGTTTAGATCAAGCTGATGGTAAAAGAGATTTAACTACTTTTGTTATTGAAAATATGTTACAAACTGTTTTAGATGGTCCTGATTTTGATGCTTTAGAAAGATTTGCTTATCCATATGGTAATATTTTGTATTATGCTTATACATTCATTGTTCTTATTATCTTATTAAATATTTTAGTTGCTTTATATGCTGAAGCATATTCAGATATAGTTGAAAATAATGCATCTGAAGAATATTTAGCTCAATTTGCATCAAAAGTATTAAGTTATGTTAGAGCACCTGATGATAAAGTTTTTGTTCCTCCATGTAATTTAATTGAAATATTTTTATTACAAATTCCAATAAGATGGTGGTTAGATAAAAAAACTTATGAAAAATTAAGTGATTTAGTTATGGTTATAATATATTCACCAGTTTTATTTTTTATTGCAAATTATGAAGTTAAAGTTGCAAAAAGAGTTCAATATAATAGAACTAATAGATTAGCTGATGATGCAAATGAATCAGATTTACAATGGGATTTAACAGATGGTTGGGATGAAGAAGATGAAAATGGTTCACATATTAGAGAAAGTTTAAGAATTCAAAAATTAGCTGAATCAGAAGATCCAACATTTACAAAGAATTTTAAAAAATGGCGTGAATCAATAAGTGAATTAGTTCCACCTGTTGTTGAAGCTAAAGATTATGGTGTTTCTTGGGAAACTTTTAAAATCTATAATAAAATTGATAAATTAACTGAATTAGTTAATGAATTAGTTATAGAAAATAAAAAGTTAAGAGAACAATTGGAAAAACAAGGAAAAAATGAATGATTTATTAAATGTTTTAAAAAACTCTATCCCCTAGCTAGAATCATAGATCTATATGATTATTTTGTATCTGTTTTTAAGGATTTTTTTAAATCCGAAGTTCCCTAGCTTATTATTTCCGCGTGTCTCAGACACTGTCTCTTGAGCTTAAATAAAGAAACACGTCTCATACTTATTCTCTACAGTAACTCAGCTCTTCAATAATCAGATTTACCAAACTATTTTTAATTAAATTTACTGTATTTGATTTCTTTCATGTTAATATTTGCTTTTGAATTCTTTATTTAAATTAAGTCCTTTCCTCTATATATTATTAATTCCTTTAATAAGATACCATTTCATTTTATCATTCATTAATACTGGTTTCTAAATCTAGTCGTTGACGCTTTCTGAGGGGTTCATTATCTTGTTGTTCATCTTCTTGCTTTTGTTCTTCTTTTTGCTTTTGTTCTTCTTCTAGTTGTTGTTGAATTTGTTGGTTGGTAGCTAACCAGACTTCTGCTGGATGTGGATAAACAGGGGATTTTGATGGATCACTCCTATAAGATTTAGTAAGCTCACCAACAGCTGTTGTTATAGTTTGATGTATCTTTCTTAGAAGTATAGGGTCTGCTCTAGGTTTTTCCAATGTTGAAATACGATTCTCTTTCAGTAATTTTGTTCTTTGTGATTTTTGCATACTATTAAAAATGTCCCATCTAATATTTGATATTCCTGAATGATCTATCATATTTCTGTTATATTTTCCTGGTTTATCACTATTATCAGGATCTGTTGAAGAATTAAGAATACAACCAGTTATAAGGTTCACTTCATTTTGTTCTTCAGAAGTAACAGGTGTAAGTAAACTTCTAAATCTTTCACCTGATACCCATTTTGTTGTAAACTCTGAAAATTCAGGTGGTGGTAATAATGTTTCAGTAGCAAGCATATTTCTTCTTCCTTTTGGAATTTTAATTCGTTTTTTATGTCCAGTTAACTTTGACTTTGTTTCATGGAAGTTTTCAGAGGAATTATAGAGGATTTTGGGTGTTCTTTTAGTATTATTAGACATTATGCTAGCATCTAGCTATATAGTTTATGTATATGAAGTTGTATATGATTACTTATTTGTTAGAATCTCTTTTTAGTATTTTTTTCTGCTGCACCGTTGTTGGGACCGCTTTTTGGACCTTCTGGTTTCTAGTACTAGTCCTGAGATTCTCACAACCGAGCGCATACTTAAGGAGTGTTTAGTATGGTAATTGGAAGTACCACTAACAAATTGATTTCCACTTATTCCAGTGTTTGGACACCCTGTTAGATAAACGTATACCTTCAGGATATTGTCAGCGCAGTCTATTAAAGGAATCAAGTGTCCAGTTTGTAGATTATCATGTTAATTCCACACCAGTAAGTAGAATAAACACAACCCTAATACACCACACCACTCAATTGCAGGAAAACAACTGTCCCAAATCGGATTTTTTATTTTCAGTGGCGAGAAACGAACCAACAACTAACTACATCTTATTTAACACAATTGATACAAATACATACAATCCTACCTCATATAATATCCATATATAATCACATAACATACAATGCCAGAAACTAAGCAACAAGAAGAATCTAAACAAGCCACAATTGAAGAAACAAAAAAACAATCAATTAAAACATTAGAAGAAGATGATGAATTTGAAGATTTTCCAGAAGATGATTGGACAGAAGCTCAAACATTAGGTTCAAATCAACAGGACCATTTATGGGATGAATCATGGGAAGACCATGATGATGATAATGATGATTTTACTAAAAGATTAACGTATGTATGAATTACAATTATAAAATTATTATAAATTTTACTAAAATTTAATTAAATTAATCAATTTACTAACTCAATTTTAATGATTTTTAAATTTTAAATAAAGTGATGAATTGAATAATACTGCTAAATAAATAACTTTGATTTATTTATATTCTTCTTATATCTTATTGTATAATAGCTAATTAATTGAATTAAAATTGAAATTGTAATTGAAAGTCGTAGCCGGTGTACAGATGTGCGTTTTTGAATTTCTTCAACACAAATTTAAAGTAAGTGGCAAACAAACTGTGTATAAACACATCTTTAAAACACAAAGTAACTTAACAATCTAAATCAATAACAATGGCTACTCTAGAGGATTTAGATCAATCCAATCAACTTGAAATTGATCAAGAAATTCTAAGTTCTTCAACAACTGATATAATAAATAGAACAAAGTTATTAGATAATGAAATTAAATTATTTAGATCAGAATTGTTAAGATTACAACATGAAAAGAGTGTTATGTTAGAAAAAATTAAAGATAATAAAGAAAAAATCAAGAATAATAAACAACTGCCTTATTTAGTTGGTAATGTTGTTGAAATGTTAGATGTTGCAGCTGATGAAGATGCAGTTGAAGAAGGTGCAAATGTTGATTTAGATTCAACTAGAGTTGGTAAATCAGCAGTTATTAAAACTTCAACAAGACAAACTGTTTTCTTACCTTTGATTGGTTTAGTTGAACCTGAAGAATTAAAACCTGGTGATTTAATTGGTGTTAATAAAGATTCTTATTTAATTTTAGATACTTTACCAGCAGAATATGATTCAAGAGTTAAAGCAATGGAAGTCGATGAAAAACCAACTGAAACATATGGTGATATTGGTGGTCTAGATAAACAAGTTGAAGAATTAATTGAAGCTGTTGTTTTACCAATGCAACAAGCTGAAAGATTTAAAAATTTAGGTATTAAACCTCCAAAAGGTGCTTTAATGTATGGACCTCCAGGTACTGGTAAAACTTTATTAGCTAGAGCTTGTGCTGCCCAATCAAATGCTACTTTCTTAAAATTGGCTGCTCCTCAATTAGTTCAAATGTTTATTGGTGATGGTGCAAAACTGGTTAGAGATGCTTTTGATTTAGCTAAAGAAAAAGCTCCAACTATTATCTTCATTGATGAATTGGATGCAATTGGAACTAAGAGATTCGATTCTGATAAATCTGGTGATAGAGAAGTTCAAAGAACAATGTTGGAATTATTAAATCAACTGGATGGTTTTGGATCAGATGATAGAGTTAAAGTTTTAGCTGCAACAAATAGAGTTGATGTTTTAGATCCTGCTTTATTAAGATCTGGTAGATTAGATAGAAAAATTGAATTCCCATTACCAAGTGAAGAAGGTAGAGCACAAATTTTAAATATTCATGCAAGAAAAATGCATTGTGATCCAAATGTTAATTGGCAAGAATTGGCTAGATCTACAGATGAATTCAATGGTGCACAATTAAAAGCAGTTACTGTTGAAGCTGGTATGATTGCTTTAAGAAATGGTCAATCGATTGTTAAACATGAAGATTTCGTTGAAGGTATTACTGAAGTTCAAGCTAGAAAGAATAAATCTGTTTCTTTCTATGCTTGATTTATATATCATTTTTCTACTGTAATCTGTATATTCCATTCTTAAAGTGTTTATAAAAACTAATTTATTGTTGTTTGCATTTTCTATTAGAATTCTCTGTACTGTACATTGATAATCTGTTAATGTGACTGGATTTTATTGTTAAAAGTAAAAGCAAATGCTACAATTTACCATCATAATTACTTGAGTTCATAGTTGAGCTAACTGTACTCTTTTGAGTCATTTCCAACTATAATTCTTAATTTAATTTTACTAAAAGTGACCAACAAATTTAATTAAATATATTTAAGCAATGCATTAGTAATTTAAATAATATAATAGCAAATTAGAGATGAAAAAACAAAAACAAAAACAAGGAATAAAAAGATAATTACTACAAATTCAACCTAAAGCCTATAGTCTTAGATTTATCCTTGCATGTCAACCTTTTAAAACTCAACTCTACTAAAACTTGATAAACCACATATATATAAGTTAATTGTTTACCCTCCTCAGATCCTCATGCAGTGACTGGCTATATGTTACGGTGCTAGAATAAACAAACCATTTAAAGATCCTAAAGAACAACTTATAAGAAACAATGATAAATTCTGAACATCATAGACCACATCAAATAATAAAACATTTTCATTGAGCTTCCAAACATATACTTGATGAATTGATAGATGACTTAAAAATGTGATTGCAGAGACACCGGCACACTCCCATAGCTGATATTTTATACCAACAACATTTCTTCCAATTAAGTACTCAAACGATCTAAAAAAGGTCCCATTAAAGATTCAATAGACAACTCATTTTCAAACCGTTTCAATTTCCTCACTATCAAAAGAACATCCGTAAATCATCCAAGATATGAAGAAAAAACTATTCTTGATGATTACTATAGATCTGGGTTCATCGTGGCAATCATTTTATACATATCACAGTTGATAGCAATCCATGTTTGAATTTGAAACAATTAATTGAAATTTAGCTTATTGATCAATATTCACAAGATGGAAACCTGTATTTGACTAGTTTAACAATTGGAGATATAGTCCATTCTTTAAAGCAAGCTTACTTAAATTTCATAACTTGTTAACTATACTGAACTAGTAAGATGGATGAAAGGCAATGTTCCCTTGTTGTGTTTGCTTCAGCAGGATGGACAACCCAGTTGGTGGTATATCATTTGGATCATGAATAATATAAAATTAACAAAGTCTTTAGTTGGAATGTTGTTAGTATATGATAAGTTAAACAATCTAAGAGCAGCTATAAATCGCCATTTGCTCATTGCTTATCAGGTGAGAGCAACATGTACTTCATTGACATACCATGGTGTATTATGAGTTATATATTATTGTGTTTTTGGTAAGGACGAAGAAGAAGAAGTAGTTGTTGTAAAGTGATCTTTTTGTTGCCCTTTTTTTTAAACAACAAACACAGCCTTGTTTTTGTGTCGGAATTGGCACGTGACATCTTCAAAATCCCGATCCGAAATCCGGATAAATTGATTTGATTTCAACGAGTATTGAAACGAAGATTTATTCGAAAATTTACAACTGACTCTCTTTAAATTTAAATCTGGGGTCATGGTATATGCGGACTTTTAAAGAAATGATATGACTATTCAAGTATAAATAGGAGTGGTGTTCCTTTTCACTTGATCCAATTGAGCCTTCTTTTACATACTCTACATATACAAATACAATGACTTCAATTTTAATTGATACTTCAAATACTCCATGGTGGAAAGATGCTGTTGTCTACCAAATTTGGCCAGCTTCATACAAAGATGGTAATGGTGATGGTTGGGGTGATATTCCTGGTATTATTTCAACTTTAGATCATGTTAAATCAATTGGTGCAACTGTTATTTGGTTATCTCCACATTATAAATCCCCACAAGAAGATATGGGTTATGATATTTCTGATTATGAACAAGTTGATCCAATTTATGGTACTATGGATGATATGAATACATTAATTGATGAAATCCATAAACGTGGTATGAAATTAATTTGTGATTTGGTTATTAATCATACATCTTCTCAACATCAATGGTTTTTAGATAGTAGATCTTCAAGAGATAATCCAAAAAGAGATTGGTATATTTGGAGAGATCCAAGATATGATTCTGAAGGTAATAGACAACCTCCAACTAATTGGAGATCATATTTTTCAGGTTCTGCTTGGTCATGGGATGAAAAAACTCAACAATATTATTTAAGATTATTTGCTGAAGGTCAACCAGATTTAAATTGGGAAAATCCAGAAACTAGAGATGCTATTTATAATTCAGCTGTTAAATTTTGGTTAGACAAAGGTGTTGATGGTTTTAGAATTGATACTGCTGGTTTGTATTCTAAGCGTTATCCATTAACTGATGCAAAATTAGTTGGCCAAGCCCCTCCAGGTGATCCATATGTTAATGCTGAACCAGGTCAATGTTCAAATGGTCCAAGAATCCATGAATTTCATAAAGAAATGTTTTCTAAAGTTACAAGTCATTATGATGCAATGACAGTTGGTGAAGTTGGTGGTTGTTCTAATGAAGATGCTTTAAAATATGTTAGTGCTAAAGAAAAGGAAATGAATATGATGTTTTTGTTTTATTGTGTTGATGTTGGTGTTGCTGAAGGTGATCCATTTGGATTCCTTGGTTTTACACCTAGTGAATTTAAAGAAGCATTTTCTAAACAATCTGAATTTATTAAAGGTACTGATGCTTGGTCTACAGTTTTCATTGAAAATCATGATCGTGCTAGATCTGTTAGTAGATTTGGTAATGAATCTAAAGAATGTTGGAGTGTTTCTGCTAAGATGATTACTACTATTGAAATTGCATTAACTGGCACTTTATTCTTATATCAAGGTCAAGAAATTGGTATGACTAATTTACCTAAATCATGGGATATTTCAGAATATAAAGATATCAATACAATTAATTATTGGGCTGAATTCTTAAAATCAAATCCAACTGAAGAAGAAAAAGAAAAAGTCTTAGCTGGTCTTCATTTACTTGCAAGAGATCATGCTAGATCTCCTGTTCAATGGGATGATACAATTAATGGTGGTTTTTCAAAAGGTGAATCTTGGACTAGAGTTAATGATAATTATAAAGATATTAATGTTAAAAATCAAACTGGTGATCCTAACTCAATTTTAAGTTATTGGCAAAAAGCTTTAGCTATAAGAAAACAATATAGAGATGTTTTTGTTTATGGTATTTTTGAACATGTTGATTTTGATAATGATAGTATTATGTCTTTTACTAAAACTAATGGTAATCAAAAAGCATATATTGTTGCAAACTTGACCAAAGATACTGTTCCATTTAAAGCAGGTATTAGTGGAGATTTGAAATTAGTGTTATCTAATGTTGATAGTAATGTTGATGGTGAATTGTCGCCTTACGAGGCTAGAGTTTATTTGGTTGATGCTTAATGACTTTGTTAATTTCTTTTCTTTGTACTTTTACTTTATTTATCATTTTTTATTTATGATTTAATTTATACATTTTTTACTATAATGCTATATACAGTTGGTTTTATTGAATTTAAGATACAAAAGTATAATATGAAAAATCTACTATTGAGATACGTACATTGAATATTAAAGGTAAATAAATAAAATTATAGTATTTAGAAAAGTAAGAAAATAAGACTTTTTCATCTTCTTTTTGTAATCCGACAAGATTGTAAAAAATCATTTATAGTATGCTTGTGAAGTTTATCTTTTCTTCGAATTACTCTAGACACATACACTCTTTGAGTTTCAACATCAAAATCAATATGGAGTTTTTGTTTGCACGAAGTAAGAATACCAGAACTACAAGACAAATAACTTGCTCTTGTCTTGCTTGAAACAACTTTAGGAACATTTAGATAAAATCCAGGCCTGAATAATGAATAAAATTGGCAGAACTGGGATATCGTAAACCAGTACAAGACTTTGGTGTATATGCTATCATTAAAATAAATTTTCTCCAATATATCTATAATTTGATCTTCATTCACTTCTTGAACTTTGGAATCATGAATTTTAATTTGAAACCATAAATCTTCTTTACTCATTGATTTTTTCATAATAAAATTGAAATTTGAATCTTCATTTATTTCAACAGGTACTGCTTTACTTCTTTCCTTCTGTCTTTGAGCTTCATAATATACTAAATGAGAATCACGTAGACCTTGATGTTTAAATCCGGAAGTTTGGATGTATGTGCCATCATTATTTTTTTCAATGAGACAAACCTTCAAAACAGATTTCAAATCATGAGAATGTTCATTATTTAAAGTTTTAGTTATATATACCATTTGATTTGCATAATCTATATCAATATATGTCCTGGAAGCACAAGAAATCCCATTAATTTTAGCACATACACATTGTAAAGAATCACGTCCTCGTTCTTTATTCAATACAACAAAGGCATTATGAAAAAATCTGAAGAATTGGCAAAACTGTGAAGATGTAAATGCATAACAATTGTTGAACCTATCTTGCTCATTATTGTCTGGAAAAAATGTAATCTTTAAAGTCTGTATTAAAATTTCTTGGTTTTCAGGTTTAAGTGGAATATCAAATTTTTCCTTAACTAGCTTCCAAAACTGAGTCTTTGTTGAAATTTCATCCATCTCTATATTGAACCTATCATCTTGCGGTATTCTTATTGGGCCTGATTTGACTCTTTTGGAAAATCTCATACCATCGTTTAAAGCTCTAGCTGATAATGAATGGCAATTGGAAGAACTCTCAAGTCCTTCTGAAACAGGAAGGAAGGCCTTTGAGTCAATGAATCTGTAATATGCAGCTCTATGTGCACCATCCATCATATGGAATATTGAAAAAAAATCTGTCACTACTGCTGTTTGCTGTTCTTGTAAAATTTATTGGATCACCAAGAAAGTTTCAAAGTGTGCAAAACTCAATTCTGAACTAATGTACGGGTTTATATGGTTTTCTTATCAGTTAGATTTCAATCAAATTGTTTTACACATTTTAGAAAAGATATTTAATTCATGAATATATAAATAGCTTAAGTAACTTCTCACCTTCTTTCTTTAAGATTACAAAATTGTAAAAAATCATTCAAGGTGTGTGTGTGATCCCAATTTTTATTGCCTCTTCCTAATGATCTAATCATATACACTCTTTGAGTATCAGAATCATAAGTAATATTAGTCTTAATCTTGCATGACGTTAGAATTCCAGAACTACACATTATGGAGCTGGATTTTGCCCTACCACGGCCTTTAGTAACATAAAACCCATGCCCAAACAAAGTAATGAATTGGCAAAATTGAGATACTGTGAAACTGTATAATATCAATGAAGTTGGACTTTTAATCTCAGCAAATACAAGTTTCTCTAAAACATCTATCAGTTTCCTATTATGAAAATCTTGAACCTTAGGATCATGTTGTTCAACTTGAAACCAAAAATCAGGTATGCTCATTTGATCTTTTATAAGGAAATGGAATCTTGGATCTTCATCGATATCCACAGGAATAGCTTTACCTTGATCTTTTTGTCTTTTAAGTTTATAATATCTCAAATGTGAATCTCTTAAACCTTGATACATATGTCTACTTGCTTTAATGTACTTACCATCTGGAAGAATTTCAATTAAAGAAGCTCTGAAAACAGAACTTATATCATGAACGTGTGTATGAGGAGAAGTTTTCATTAAATATATCATTTGATTTTCATAATCTATATCTAAACAACTTCTATATGAGCAGATATATCCTTCTCTTCTAGCACATTCAACTTGTAATGCATCACGAAACTTTAACGCTCTTGAAAACCAAAATGCACCGTTAAAGAAACCGAAAAGCTGGCAAATTTGAGAGGAGGTAAAAGCATGACATATACTTCCATCATATGATCGTATCTTATTATTATCTTCTTCTTGATTTGAAAAAAATGTTTCCTTCAAAGTTTTAACAATTGCTGGATGATTCTCGGGTTTAACTGGTGTATCAAATTTTGCTTTTGCCAAATCCCAAAATTGATTAGCTGTAGTAAGTCCAGACATTTCAATATCAAAATCTTCATCTTGTGGTATACTAATTGGGTTTGAATGCATTCTTCTGATGAATCTAACACCATCTCTAAGAGCTCTAACACCCTTTAAAGTGGTGGTTCCTTTCTTTAGAGCTTCAAAAGTCTTAGATTCAATAAATTTGTCATGTATCACTTTAGGATCTGGGTTCATAGTAACAGCATATCAAACCCATCTGAAATTGATTATAGCTCGGTTGATATCAGTCATGAATTCTTAAAAGAAACACATCATCAAATCCATCAAATCAAAATCACAAGAATAGTTTCGAGTCGTGTGCACGCTAAACTCTGTTCAGGCCAACACTGTACTAAACCTCTTTTACCCAGAATTATGGAATAAATATTGGGTTGATAGCTTCTTATTATATCTCCATGATCTCACACTTGACTAGTCGATGCTAATGAAACTACTTGTGATCTTAAAACAGCATCTAGTGATCTTATCCTCAATCAAACTTGAAGAACAGATACTGAAACTGGATTTTCTTAAGAAACTTTTGAATTCCATTAGTCATAGGATAAGAATAAGAGTTATAACTACAACATGTTTTGCATTATTATCTGGAATAATAATAATATTATCAAAAAGACTACTGAAAGCTAATTATATTTATAGATTATTACCTGATGGTTCAAAAATTACAATTTATAGAATTCCATATTTTACGGATGGTTTATTTAGAGGTATACAAGTATATGAAGCTGATAGAATAATTAAAGAAATGTTTTTTGAAGATATAAGGCATCCTTTAAAATTAACTAAAACAATATTAAAAACACCTGATTCAATTCAAGAAAGAACTCCCTTAAATCCTGGAATTGATGATGTTAGAGGTTTAATTGGTGGTTATAAATTAATTACATATTTTGGTGATCATCTTCAATATATTCAAGAAACTGAACATAGACCCGATGGTAGTATTGTTAAAAGAAAATTCACGTTACAAAATGGTGAAACTCAAGAAACTTGGTTATTTGATAATTATAATTTTTCTATTTTAAAATCTGGTGAACAAACTGTCCATGAAGAAGATAATATGATTACAGGTATAAAGAAAGTAACTATTTATGATAATGCTTCACATTATAAATTAGAAACGATAAAGGGTCCTGATGGAATGAATCATCAGTTTGGATATGATGGAAACGGTCAATTTAATTATAAAGCTACATTTGGAACAAATAATGAACTTTTAGAAAGATATGCAATGCAATTGTAATTTGTTTATCAAATTAAAATTACTCATCTTCAATTGTTTTCGTATTTATATATCTACAGTAGTTGCAGAAGTTAGTATTAATTTTGTGGATTAAGATAGTTTTGTCTAAATCTGGTTGTGTGTCTAAGTTAACTTGTTCTTTATAATATTTGTTAGTTTTGAATGGTGCTTTATTTGGAATCTTAGCACCATTTTGCAATCTAGCAAAGACTTGAACATTAAAAAAATCATTAGGGTTGAATTTTTGAATAGCATTTCTAGAGAATATTTTGAATTCTTTTGAAGGATTATTTGATTCCCATCGTTACATTTTTTGATTTCTTTGAAAGTATTGATTTTGACTATTTCTTTCAGAATTTTGAATGGAATCATTTATATTTACAAATGGTTTTTGATTATTTTTAAAAACTCGAAAACCGAACCGATTCTTGGCAACCGTTGAGAATCAACTCCGAAAGTTTTGTTGTAGTATTTGTAACTTTGTAAGACCTATTAATTAGTCAAGTAAGTATACAGACTCCCAGTTCACAAATTAATGCTGAAATTGGGTAAGGGATGACCTATCATCAACCCTCCGAAATATGCGAACAATACAAAAAGCTCATGTGATATCCACGTGATTCTAAGTATGGCAAATCCGTTACACGTGACACGCACGTGTCAGTGACTGTTATATCCGCCAATCGGATTTAGGCTGGTAATCTTCTTGTTGGAAGTGTTTGTAGTTTCCGTTTTCATCTGATTATGGACCAATTCAGTTAATCAGGTCACATTACTTCCTCATTCCCAGACACAAATGAGTGCAGTCAATCTAATTTCCGTTCTATGTCAATATTCCTGTTTTCCTACGTACTCCTACTTTACAATCACGTTATTATCCGTCTGTTTTTCAACTTGATATCCAATAACAATTAACGGGATGTTTGAGGTTTTAAGTTCCATTTTATTTGTGGTGATGTTTGTTTGTTAAACCTATTGGAATCCACTTTGAAAAGTATCCGTTTTACTTCAAAAGACGAATGAATGGCGTTATCAATTTATCAGATCTGATTTTTCATGATGTACTATAAATAATACCAGATTTCTCCTTTTCTCTTTCTTCAACTATTTCATAACTACTTAATCAATTATTAAAACATTTAATAAATAATAATACATCAATATGTCCTCTGAAGGTTTATATAAATACGTTCCAGAAAATGAACAAGCAGCTGAAAAGAAAGCTTTAATAACAGGTTTACTAAGAGGTTTTGCATTAGGTGGTTTAGTTTCAGGTACAATATTTGCTTTAGCACCAAGATATTATCCAAAATTATTAAAAATGTCAAATTCAGTTAAAACTGCTGTTACAGTTATACCTCCATTCTTTTGTGGTTCAGTTAATGCACAACATTCATCTCATGCTTTTAGTGAAGCAATTCATACAAGTGATTTTGTTAAAAATCAAATTTTAAAAGAACATGAAGCATGGGATAAATTAGATTTAAAAGAAAAAACAATTCAAGAATTTGAATTACATAAATATCAAATTATAACTGGTTTATGGGCTGGTTCAATGTATGGTTCTTGGTGGTATGTTAATAAAGATAAATTATTAACTAAATCTCAAAAATTCGTTACTGCTAGAATGTATGCACAATTTTTAACAGTTGGTTTATTATTAGCTGCAATGGGTTTATCAATGTATGAAGAAAATCATCATTTAATTAAAGAACAAGAATCTGATGAAGATGAATATTTAAGAGTTGCAATTCAAGATGGTGAACAATATGAGAAAACACATCCAAAGAAATAATTTTTTATTTATAAATCATTAATTAATTAATTAATTAGTTTGTACAATTTAGATATTATTAATATTATTAATATTACTTATACTTAATTTATTTGATTTTAATAAGAAATATAATATAATCTGTAGCCAATGACAATAAAAAATGAAATAATGTAAAAATCCAGACAACAATAAACAAAAAGAGTGTTATATAGTAAACAGAGAAAAATGCAATACAATAAGAGAATATAAAACAAATATAGAAGAAGAGGTTATAAAACAATTTTAAGTTCTAATTAATTAATACAGTACACTAAATGACTATCCAACAACCTAAAGCTATAATACTTATACCAATAGCACAAGTAATAATACTAGCACCAGCAGTATCAGCTTTACCTAAAGTTAATAAAGCATCAGCATTATCATCTTCAGTAGAACCAGCTGAACCATCACCTGTTGATGAACCACCATTTGAAGAAGTATATGGAGCAGGTCTTGAAGGAGCTAATAAATTTTGCATAATTTCTAATGCTGCCATTTGTTCACCTAAACCATAATTACCGTCCCAACCACCATAGAACCAATTTGTACCACATGTATGACCATCACTACCACCTGAACATGAATCAGCAGCAGCAATAGCTGATTTTTCAATGTATCCTCTAATTTTATCATAAGTTGTAGGAGCTAACATTGAAGTTAATGATAAGAATCTAGCAAAATATGCTTTAAATGATCTTTCATCATTATCACAACTACCAGATCCTTGACATGCAGCTTCATACATAATAGAATTATTAAAGAAGACAGAAACACTATCAACATAATTTTCAGTTCTTTCTAACCAAATTTCATCTTCAGTATAATTGTATAAATAAGCACAACCAGATATAACTAAACCAGCATTATAAGTCCATTGATATTTAGTAACAGAACTACAATTATCACCAGTTGAAGCACCATCATAAGCAAACCACCAACCTTCATAACCTTCAGCATCACCTTCAACAACAAATTTAACATCAACTAACCAATCATAAACTTTTTCAGCCCAATCAACATATGAATCATTACCTGTAAATCTAGCTAATCTAGCACCAATATGAAATAAAGCAGCATTTGAAACAGTATTTTTATAATCATAACCTGAATTCCATTGAAAGATTTGCCATCTTAAACCACCTCCACATTCATCAGTATCCCATCTCCAAGCCATTGTATTAAAAACTGCTTGAGCTAAATATAACCATTGTTGTTTTTCTTCAGGAGGATTAGTAAAATTTCTTTCAGCTGCTTGAATTGCAACGATACCCCAAAATGCTTGATCATCATTACCTTCTGTTGTTGTTTGATTTAATGGCATATAATCATAATCATCACCTGTTTGATATAATAAAGATTCATAAATTATATCATGATATGTATCATTTTGTAAGAAAAACCAATGATCTAACATTGATCCCCATGCTCCACCTGCTTCCCACCAATAGTAAGGACTTGTGAACATACCTATATAATACATTAGAAATTATGTTAGTAAAAATCATTTTTCACAAAAAAGACACGGTTTCTTTTCTTTTTCTAAGCATTTTATTGAATTTGAATTGATCTTTAATCAAATGATGATGATTTCAAGAATTGAAAAGATATAAAGTGTTGAATAGATAACGTAGAACATACCTATGGTACCACCAACATAATAACCCCAATAATAATCCATCAAACCTGTTGATATCAAAGATGTCGCATATTGAATTGATTCGTAAGAAGTGATATCTAGTTCAACACCAGAAACAGAACATATGAGTCCCAGTAAAGCAAGAATTCTAGTAAACAAGAGCAACTTCATATGATATGATATTCTTAATTGGACTCTTCCAGTGTAAAATCGATCCCTTTTGTAGATTTTGGTCTTTTTCTTGGGTAAATAAACCTAAGAATTTCGTTCACCGAGTTGCCGTGTTTTTTTTCTTGGTGATTTTATTGTGGCGGGTGAGAGCAGGAGGTGTGGCGGGTGTGCTGCGCCGAGTGCTTACGTGAAATATAACGCAATAAATAGAAATAAAATAAAAATAAAATAAAATAAAAATAATAATAATAAAATAAATAACTAAAATACAGTACAACAAAGGGTACAAAACACAATAATCAATAAATCAACAGAGTTGTAGTAAGTAGTATAGCAATAATCAAGAAAATACCAAAAAAACACAAATTATTATTTCAAATAACAACAAATTTCCACAAATTTCATTTCAACCAATTCTATACAAAACATTTTCACCATGATGTCCATTAGATAAACCAGCTAATTCTTCAGTTTCACTAACTGCCGAGTTGACATTATGTGTTAGATTTAATGATAAATTAGTTTCTTCAGTAGTAGCAGGAGTCTTTGTTGATGTATTATTTGTAATATCATTTTCAGATTGTTCATCAACAACAAGTTGTTGATCAGTTGTTGGAGATGTTGTTGAAGGATGATAAGCTGAATTATGGAAATCCGGATTATGAGAATAATGGTTTCCTCCATAGTCTTGTTCATAAAGTTGTTGAACATACACTTGTTCAGTAGTTTTATTATTATTATTATTAGGATCATTATTAGCATGATATTTTAAAAATTCATCTTCATCATCTTGATCTTTATTATTAGTTTTTCTTTTCTTCAATTCACCTCTTTCTTGTCTTAACGCTTGCTGTTCTCTATATTTAGCCAAATAAATCTTTAAAACTTCTGAATAATTTTCAAAACCTAATGAATTCATTGAATACAAGATATCTTCTCCATTGATAGTTTTTCTCTTTTCCATCAGACACTTGTCACTGGCTTCACTTGTAATGAAACTGATGAACTCTGAGACACACTCTTGCATGCATTCTTTGGCATCTTTGGACACTTTAGCAGTTGCTGGTAAAGTGTGTTTCATAAGTCTGGCTACATTGGCTATCGGCAACCATCTGTCCTGTTCACGTAGTTCGAAATCCTTTTCTGCCATGCTATCTCTTCTGACTGTGTTTTTCTCTTGTTCAATGCTTCAAATGACGGGTATCCTGTTGTTTTGTGCCAATTTGTGCTATCAAAAATGGCCTCTTTTGAGTGTTTTCAAACCAAAAACAAATCAAAATAAATTTATTGCGGAGACGAAAAAAAAAAAAAAAAAAAAAAAAAAAAAAAAAAAAATTAAAAATTGTATGGGAAAACAGGTGTTCTTTTCTCCTAGAAAACATCAATAATGTCAATAGGTTCTGGTGCCTCTGTGTTGGTATCAGGCCAGTTATTGGTCAAACTCATCACATTCACATTAAACCAGCTTTTAATTAGAAATTTATCTCCAAAATTGATTGGTTTAAATCAATCTATTGAATTTATTGATAATTATTTGATTTTTTTATCAACTGAAGTTATAAGATTATCCATTAATAGATTATCAAATGATGATAAAGATAAGAGATATAAGATTGTTAAATTCTCATTAATTTCAATTATAATATTTGGATTGATTGTAATTCCAGTTAATTATTGGTATTTTAATACAGCTGTTATTAATGAAATTAATTTATTTCAATTAATATTAATTAATTTAGCAACATTAATTCAAGTTTTAAATGAATCAAATTATAATTTAAATCAAAGTTTTCATTATAATTTAAATAAAAGAGTTAAATTTGAATCAATTTCAATTATTTTAAAATCAATTATACAATTTTTATTAATGAAATTAACAAATTTAAATTTTATTTTAATTTTAATTATAATTAGATTAATTTATTCAATTACTTTATTTTTATTATATAATTTCTCATTAGGTTTACCAAAATTTAAAAAAAATATTATAATTGATTTAAGTTATTTTAAACAAACTTATTTAACCCAAATTTTTAAAAATTTCTTAACTCAAGGTGATCAATTTATTATATCTTCAACACTATCATTATCATCACAAGGTGATTACTCAATCATAACTAATTATGGATCATTAATAGCAAGATTAATCTTTCAACCAATTGAAGAAAGTATTAGAACTAATATTAGTAAATCATCATCATCAAAAGAAGATCAAGATAATTTAAATTTATCAATTTTATCAATTTTAAAATTTTATTTTTATTTAATTACATTAATTCAACAATTTTCAATATTAAATATTAAGTTCTTAATATCTATAGTATTACCAAATTTATTTAATAATGAATTAATTAATGGATTTAAATTATATTTTGGTTTATTTTTACCTTTATTATCAGTTAATGGATTATTTGAAGCTATATATTTTAGTCTAACTTCAACTTCAAATTTAAAAAATTATCAAAAAGTATTATTAATTAATTCAATTATATTTTTAATTAGTTGTTTAATATTAATTAAATTAATTGGATTAAATGGTTTAATAATTTCTAATATTTTAAATTTTTTAATTAGAATAATTTATTGTTTAATTGAATTAACTAAAAAAAATCAATTAAAAATTAAATTAAATTTAATTATAAATAAATTTTATTTATTTATTTATTGTATATTATTTGGATTTCAATTAATTTATTTCAAATTTGAATCAAAAAATTTTAAAGAATTTTTAATTAGTGGAATTTGTGGTATTTTAATTTGCTTAATTATTGTTTATTGTGAATGGAATTCATTTTTTAAGAATCTAGTTATGAGATTCCTTAATAGAAAAGAAAAGTTAAATTGATGTTATTTTGTTTTTGTGTTTTATTCTCTCTTGTAAATTTTACTTCATTCTTATGTATTATAATATAAAATAAAAAAATAAACTATAAAATTCACGTATAAAAAAAACCAAACCTAATTCAAACCAGACATTAAAGCATTAATCTTCATGGCTTTTGATTCAACAATTAAATCCCTATTCACTTTATTTAATGAATCATTTAATTTAAAATCATCTAATTCAATTACTTTAATAATATCATTTTTAAAATCAATCTTTAAATTTAAATCAAATATAAAAATCAATTTTAAAATTAATTCTTTAATATGATCGATATTATTAGCATATCCAAATTTTAATGCAACATGTTGTAATGTAACTTGATTAATACAACTAAAATAACAAATTAATGATTTATAATTTAAAATAGTTATAAAATTTGTTGAAATTTTACTTAATTGATAATCAAATTTAAATTCTTCATTAATTAGATTTAATGTTTCATTCATTGAATCAAATTGACAATTTGTTATATTCTTAATTAATTTATTAATTAATAAATCATTATTAATTTCATTTTTTAAAATTGAAAGTTTCCAATAATCATTATATTTTGAAACTGGTGTAGTAATTAAAATTGATATAATAACACTTCTAATTAAATAATTCTTAATAATAAATGAATTATTATATAATTCTTCATCGTTTATTAAAATATCAACTGATTTAATTGAATTAATTGAATCACTATTAATTAATTCATTAAATTCCTTAACAACAGAATCATAGTCATTATTTAAAAACAGAATATAAATTGAATACCAACGTAGATTCCAATATGCAATAGTTTCTTCATTAGTCATTGAAACAGGTTCTGAACTAACAATTCCACTTGATAAATCTGCTGTACTTGCAGTAGTACCACCATTAATATCCATTTCATCAACATCTTCATTATTTGCTGAACCTGGAATAATCTTATCATATAATAAAGTATTTGAAACTTTACGTGTTAAATAATCAATTGAATCAATTATACCATTATCAAATGATTTCCATTGAAAAAATTCAATTAAATTTCTAAATTCATAAAATTTATTAAAAACAATAAAAAAATTATCTAAATTTAAATAAATTGATCCATGTTCTAAAATAGAATCGGATACACCATTTGTAGTATTAAATGAAGTCATTAATATATCAATTGATTTTTGATTAACTAATTTATTAATTTCTAAATATGTTGATTCATTGAAACTTTGATCTGAATTAATAATTGATTGAATTGAATTATTGAAATGAGATTCAATTTGTTTAGATGAGAAATCATCAGTCATTAGACCAAGTAATACATTATCAAAATATTCAGTATTATTCTTATTATATGATTTTGGATATTTAAATTTATCAACAATTTTATTAGTTTTAATAAATTCACGTAAATAAAGCAGATTTGCAAAATGATGATAAGGTGAATCTTTTGGACCTGTCAAATTGATCAATTTCTGAATAATTGGAATAATTACTGTTGAATCATGCTGTTGAGTAGTGAAAATATGATAAAGTCTTTTGATCAATAATGGGCCATCTAAAAATGTGTTTTGTTTGTTAGTACTTTCCACTAAAAGAAACAAGGCAAAATTCACAGTAACAAGTACTTACCGTTGTACTGATTCAAGTAGATATCTAGCAGCTCTTGAGACATCTTTTAATACGTTCAATTGACGTTGTTTGTTGCCCTTTTGTGTGTGTTTTCTTGTTGATTTTTGTTCGTTTTGAAATAAGGGCAAATCCGTGCGCCACCTGCGCCATATTTGCTGTGCCACACTCATACAATTGCAAAATTCATCACTAATGCTATGATTACATGATTACAGGTACTTCTTTATCAAATTATCATCAATTATACTCAATATTCATAGAAATCACGCCGGAATATTGATGAATGGACCTCCTCAAAAAAAACAAAAATTTCAAAATGTCTTGCCCGATTCAAATATCAATCCATTTGAAAAATTTAAATTGTTTGTGAATGAATTACCAATTGAAGTTATCATATCATTATACAAGTTTTATTTGGTGAATTATTATGATGTATTGGAATTAATCAAAATATATGGTAAAGGTGATAATTTATTAGATCTAACTGTTAAAAATATGCTATCCAGAAGAAATTTGAAGTTGAATCAATATGAGTTCTATTTAAGTTATTCGAAATTTGAAACTTTTGGTATTGATCAAGAGTCTGAATCAAATTATTACGGAACACCTGATGAAGAAGAATTTAAAGATGACAAATTAGGTAAGAAATATGATCTAGAAGATCTAGAAGATCTAGACAGTTTTTTAAGTTTTTTATCTAGAAACCGACTTCAAATCAATCTTTTGATTTTAGGCATTAATCGGGAAGATGAGGAAGAGGAGAGATTTGATATGAGAATTCCTTTTTCACAAGCAAAGAGATATATTAATTGCTATCGTCAAGTTTATATTAATTTTATTGGTACAGTGCCTGAGGTTATTTTTCAGAAACTTGGAAGAATTTTTATCCCACAAATTGATAATAAGTATTTGGCCATGCTTTCAGAGAAAGCTACAAATCTGGAAGAAATTTACGTTGTATCATTAATCAAGCCTGAACCCGAAACTTTCAATGTTAATCAAACCCTTAAGATTTTAAAAAAGATGAAAAATTTGAAAAAGCTTTTTTTTATTCATAAAGCTGAAGCAGTTACGAATCAAAATATGTTTTTTTTTTCAAAAATGAATCAAATTTCTAAACTAAATGTACAACTTCGTTTAAGAACTGCTGTGGGTCAAGATGCCCCATTATTATTCCCTAAATTATCTATCAACAACTGGAGTTTGCTTTTCACTGATATTTCAATTAAAGTTTTTGATACTGACTTACTTCGATTGGTGGTGTTAGCAATTTGACCAACCTTAAAAAATTAACTTTAAATCTTTCGAGATCAGGAGGGCCTGATCCGCCAGGAGGTATACCATCGATAAAAGATCGAACTCAGAGAAGGAAACTTATAATCAGCTCCAAATCGCTTGAATATTTAGAAATAATAAATTTTGGTTTCGAGGACGCTGAAATTAATGAGCAAGATAATGAATCTGATGCTCATGTTATGTATAATATCAAGTCCAATTTACACAAATGCATTAATTTGAGGAAACTTAAGATTCAAAGGATTGATTTACTTTCCGATGATCTTCTTAATTTTCCCCCATCATTATCTAAGTTGACTTTAGATGCATGCACTTTCCCCCCAGCTTTTAGTTTGCCTAACAATTTATCAATTCTTAATTGTGATTTTAGAAAGACACCGTATGAAAATGGAAAAATTTATGCTCATAGAATTCCTAATTTAAGATCTTTGAAAAAACTAAAGGAAGTTAATTTATCAACCGGAGATTTTACTTGCATTTCATATATAATAGACACTTTGCCAGAACAGATCTCAAAACTTTCAATTTCTTCTTCTTCATACAAAGATGAATTCAAAATTGAAGATGGTAAACATTACTTTAACTTGAGAAATTTCAAAGAATTAAATGAGTTAAGTTTAAATATTCCGATAAAATCATTCAACTTATCATCAATCCCAAAATCATTAAGCAAATTCAATCTTATCTTTAATCCTGGTGAAGAAGTGATATTTTATTTTGATAATCAAAATAATGGGATTTCTACTCAATTGAATTGTGGTGAAATTTCAATTCAGAACAATAAAACTGATCTTAGAAGTTTAAATTTCGAAAGTATAAAATTCATGCAAATCGTATACTCCAGAGAATACTACTCATCACCTATAATTTCGATAAATGATATCTCCAAACAGACTAATGGCATTGAAATTATTCCGGACGATTATTACTTTGATGAGTTTTCCTCTTATTTTAAGATAGAATTGCCTTTCATATCGGAAAATATAAGAAACTCCAGTTTAATGGATTATGAAAATGATTTCATTAAGATTTGGTGAAAACTAAAACTAATGAAATTATCCATGAATTGTTTTATAGGCTTAATTCAGATATTTTTCTAGATTCTGTTTTTGTTTTATAATTTTTTTTCTATCACTTTTACTACGTATTTAGAAAATCAACTCGTATATTGTTCATTTGATATAAGGACTGGGAGAAAGAGAGAGAAAGTAGGAAAGTATTAGTAAATTTAAAGGCGTGCCACCCGTGCCACGTTTGCCGCGCCTCACTTATTGAAATAATTGGAAAAACACGATGGTGGATTAATTGAACTACAGTAATTGAACCAGTTTTGGTTTTGGCTTTTAATTAATACCTTTATCATCAGAGTTAATATTCAAGTGTTAATATTCAATTTTAAATAAGATTAAATTACAGATGACTGAACCTCCTCAAAAAAAACAGAAGGTTTTACCCGATTCAAATATAAATCCATTTGAAAAATTTAAATTACTTGTGAATGAATTACCAATTGAAATTATCATATCATTGTATAAGTTTTATTTAGTGAATTATTATGATGTATTTGAATTAATGGAAATATATGGGAAAGATGATAATTTATTAGATCAAACTGTTAAAAATATGCTACTTAGAAGAAATTTGAAAATAAAAGGAGATCAATTCTATTTAAGTCACTCAAGGTACGAAACTTTTGGTATTGATCAGGAAGGCGGAGAACCTTATCTTGGAGCATACTATGAAGAAGAATATGAAGATAATAAATTAGGTGAGGAATATCATATATCTATGCTAGTAGAGTTGCTAAGATTTTTATTTGAAAACCAACTTCAGATTAACATCTTAATTATAGGTATTAATATGCCAGATATTGATGCGTTTGATGATAATCGGTCTGAAATGAAGAAAATTCTGACCAAAGCTTTTTCATATGCAGAAAGATATTGCAATTGTTACCGTCAAGTTTATCTTAATCATACTAATGATGCAGTTCGTGTGCCTGAGCCTGTTTTTCAGAAACTTACAAGGGTTTCTATCTCTACTATCAATGACAATGAATACTTGAACTTATTTTCAGAGAAAGCAACAAATCTAGAAACAATTTATTTTGAATCATTACCTAAACAAAACTCCGATACTTTTAATGTAAATCAAACACTTGAGATTCTCAAAAAGATGAAAAATTTGAAAAAGCTTTGTTTTATTCATACAACTACACAAGTGACCAATCAAGATATAGATTTATTATCACAATTAGATTCATCCTCTGCCATACATGTGGAGCTCCGTTTAAAGCTTTTAGCAGTTCGATTACCATTTCGAGCATCTGAATTATCCATGAATAGCTGGTGTTCATTTCTTACTGATATTTCAATTCATTTTTCTAGCACTGACTTACTTTCAATAGGTATATTTGATTGTTTGACCAATCTTAAAAAATTAAGTTTATATCTTACACAATCAGGAGATGAAACACATAAAAAGAAGCAACTTATTATTAACTCCAAGTCACTTGAACATCTAGAAATATTTAATTTTGTCCCCGATATGGATGACCCTATGATTTTTGATGATGATGAGGATGATTTTAACCCTTATATTTACCATATTAATTCAAATTTTAAGAATTGTGTCAATTTGAGGAAACTTAAGATTCGTGGAATGGATTTAGGTTTTGATGATTTTGTGAACTTTCCCCTTTCATTATCTAAGTTAACTTTAGATTGTTGTACTTGCCCTACCGTTTTCACTTTGCCACAGAATTTATCTGTACTTAATTGTAATTTTGGAAGAACATTGAGTAATGATGGAATATTTCATGTTCATAAAATTCCGGATTTAAGATCATTGAAGAAATTGAAAGAAGTTAATCTAAAAACTGATACATTCATTTGCATTTCCTATATCATAGATTCTTTACCAGAACAAATAGCGAAACTTTCAATTGCAGCTTCTAGTTGCAAAGATGAATTCAAAATTGAGCATGGTAAAAACTATTTCAATTTAAAGAACTTTAAGGAATTGAATGAATTATCTTTAAAATTACCAGGAAAATCATTTGATTTATCCTCAATTCCAAAGTCATTAAACAAACTCAATTTTATCTCTGATCGTAATGAAATTGTTGTTTATTTTCATAATCAATATCATGGTGCATTAGAATATGGTGAAATTTCAACTTATCAAATCAATGGAGAAGATTTCTTTGATCTTAGAAGTTTAAATTTCGAAAACATTAAATGTGTAGAAATTAAACAATCAAATAAATCATCTATAATTTCTATGACTGACATCTCTAAACAAACTAATGGTTTTAAAATCATTAAGAAGGCTGATCCATACGATGGTTCTACTAATTTCAAGACAAAAATAAAGTTACCTTTTGTAACTGACAATATAAGAAACTCTGGTTTAATATCATATGAAAATAATTTTATAGAGATTTGGTAATTTATTTGTTTACATCCTGTATACACGTTTGACGATCTTTTTCTTTGTTGTTATTCATATACTAGCATTTATCATATTAATTACTTCATTATTTATTTAATAAGGATAGGGAGAATGAGAAGGAATTGTAAAAACAAACATATAGTAGAGAATTCTGATACCGTGCCACATTTGCCACTATTACCGTGCCACGATTATTGATTTGAAAATCGAAGATTTATGATAAATTTAATTCAATTATGTTCAGAGTCAGTTCAGTTCATTGAAAATAAATCAAAATACAGATGACTGAACCTCCTCAAAAAAAGCCAAGGGTTAACCCAATTGCAGATTTAAATCCATTTGATAAATTCAAATCATTTGTGAATGAATTACCAATTGAAGTTGTTTTAACATTGTATAAGTTTTATTTAGTGCATAATTATAAAGTACTTGAATTAATGCAAATATATGGGAAAGGTGATACTTCATTAGATCAAACTGTCAAATCTATGTTAGCTAGAAGAAATTTAAAATTAAATCTACCTGTGCGTAAGCTATATTTAAGTTATTCAAGATTTGAAACTTTTGGTGTTGATGACGACGAGAAATATATTAATAAACATTATATCGAAGATGAGGAATTCAAAGATGATAGATTAGGAGAGGAATACAACGATTCTTTTTTAACAGAGTTCTTTAAATTTTTATCTGGAAACCAACTTCAAATAAATAAATTTGTCATAACAGGTCACCCACAAGACAGTCAGATAAACATGACTGCTCTCTCGTATGCAAACAAATATATCAACTACTTCCAGCAACTTTATCTCAATCGAATTAGTGGAAGTTTACCTGACATTATTGCTCCTAAGCTTAAAAGAATTTCTGTCCCCAGTATTGATAATACCATGCTTTTAAATCTCTATAAGAAACATGCCAATTTAGAAACAATTTATTTTGAATCATTTTCCAAACTTGCTGATTCTGACTCCTTCAATTTAAATGAAACACTTGATATTTTCAAATATATAAAAAGCTTGAAAAAGGTTTTCTTTGCCCATGATGAAGATATGTTGGATATTGATTCAGATGTGCTTACTGATCAAACTAGAGAATTATTATCAAAGCTAAATTCCATTTTTGGTTTAGATGTGGAACTCAATTTGAGAATTGATGCTGGACCTGGTAGATTCTTATTCAAAGAATCTGAGTTATCTTTCAACAACTGGAGTTCCTTTGTTACTATCATTTCATTAAGAGTTTGGGATTTCTGTTTACCTGCAGAGGGTGCATTTGATTGTTTAATCAATCTTAAAAAATTAAGCTTATATTTGCAAGCACATTCTAATCAAACCTATAAGAACCAAAAACTGGTAATCAACTCCAAATCGCTTGAATGTTTAGAAATTTTCAATTGTGGTAAGGGTTTGAATTATGATTATGACCAAATCTTTGAAAACTATCATATTAATTCGAATTTGAAAGATTGCATTAATTTGAAAAGACTTAAGATTTATGGAATTAATTTGCATTTTAATGATTTTCTTAACTTTCCCATATCATTATCCAAGTTAAGTTTAAACAAGTGTTCTTTCCCTTCTATTTTTAATTTGCCTGTGAATTTAATTGGATTTGATTGTACTTTCAGAAATAATACGAAAACAATTCAGGCTTACAAAATAGCTGATTTAAGATCACTAAGGAAATTGAAAGAAGTTAATCTAATAGCTGGAGATTTCACTTGTATTACACATATATTAGACACTTTGCCAGAGGAAATATCGAAGCTTTCAATTTCAGCTTCTTCATGCAAAAATGAACTCAAAATTGAACATGGTCAACATTACTTTAGTTTACGAAACTTTAAAGAATTAGATGAATTATATTTGAATACCCCAATAAAATCATTTAATTTATCTTCAATTCCAAAATCATTAAGTAAATTTACTTTTATCTCTAAAAATAATGAAATGATTCTTTATTTTCATAATCAGAAATGTGATGTCAGTAGCCGATTAGGTTCTGGTGAAATATCAATTGATCAAGTTAAAGAAGAAGATTTTTTTGATCTTAGAAGTTTAAATTTTGAAAGGATCAAATTTTTAGAAATTAAACAAACAAGTAAATCATCTTTAATTTCAATGAATGATATCTCTAAGCAAACTAATGGTATTAAAATTATTAGAAAAGTAAACTCTTCTTCCCCCGATTTTGAGACAAAGATAAAGTTTCCTTTAATATCTGAGAATATAAGAAACTCAAGTTTAATGGAATATAAAGATAACTTCATAGAGATTTGGTAGTTTACTTATATTTTTTTCTAAATATTTCTTCAGATTTTATTTAAGTATTGCTTTCCTATCATTTAAAGTAAGAATTTAAATAATAATAGAGTATTGATTACCTTTAATTAAAGTAAACTAAAATAGCCTTGTAATTTGATGGTGTGCCACCCGTGCCACATTTCCTATGCTACTATGATTGATGAGCTGTTTACTGTAATATTCAATACGTACCTTGTCGTATAATAGTAAAAATAAAATCAAAATGCAGATGATTGAACCTCCTCAGAAAAAGCAAAAGGTCTTATCCAATTCAGATATAAACACATTTGAAAAATTTAAATTATTTGTGAATGAATTACCAATTGAAGTTATCATATCATTGTATAAGTTTTATTTAGTGAATTATTATGATGTATTTGAATTAGTGGAAATATATGGGAAAGGTGATACTTTATTAGATCAAACTGTCAAATCTATGTTAGCTAGAAGAAATGTAAAAATAACTACACATGGATTTTATTTAAGTCATTCAAAATTTGAAACTTTTGTAATAGATCAAGAAAAATATAATGGATTACAAGCTGATATAGAAGAAGATGACCTGGAATTTAAAGACAGTCAACTGGGTGACAAATATTATATTGGTCTTTTAGATAAACTTTTCACATTTTTAAGTGACAATCAGCTTCAAATTAATGTTTTAATTATAGGAATTGATCGCTCAGATTATTTTGCAGGATCAGAACTCTATGATAAACTGGGGCCGTATTCAGAAAAATATATTAACTGCTATCATAAAGTCTACATCAATCATATTGATCATGATGAACCATTACCTCAAATTATTTTTCCTAAACTTGCCAGAATTTGTTTACCTAGTATTGAAAGTGGTGGTGACTTGAACATGCTTTCCGAGCTTTCACTAAAAGCTGACAATTTAGAAACGGTGTATTTTGAGTCTTTACCTTCTACTTCAGAAGCTTTTAATTTGGATGAAGCACTTAATATTTTCAAAGAGATGAAAAATTTGAAAAATCTTTTCTTTAATCATAATAAGAGTGAGATAACTGATCAATATATCGAATTAATTTCTAAGTTAAACTGCTTTTCTGATTTGAATGTGGAGCTAAATCTAAATTTATGGATGGATTCTTATGATACATTATTATTTCAAAACTTTGAATCATCTTTTAACAACTGGAGCTCTTTTCTTACTGTCATTTCATTGAAACTTTGGGATTTCTTACTACCTCCAAATGGTACATTCGATCGTTTTACAAATCTCAGCAAGTTAAGTTTATATATTGTTGGACTTGCTGATATAAATTACGAGAAGCAAAATTTTGTTATTAAATCCAAATCCCTTAATTATTTACACATATCTAATTATATAGACAATAAGCAATTAAGTATTTATTACATTAATTTAAATTTCAAAAATTGTATTAATTTAGAGAAACTAAAAATTAATGGAATTGATTTAGTTTTTAATGATTTTCTCAATTTTCCTCCATCATTATCCAAGTTAACTTTAAATAGTTGTACTTTCCCTACTGTTTTTAATCTACCTCTCAATTTAACTATATTTGATTGCGATTTCAGAAATACGTTGGGAAATGAGGGAATAATTCATCAATATAGGGTAGCCAATTTAAGATGCTTAAAGAAATTGCAAGAAGTTAATCTTGTAACTAAAGATTTTACTTGCATTTCTAGTATAATACTGACTTTACCTGATCATATCTCAAAACTTTCAATTTCTGCTACTCTCTGTAAAGATGAATTCAAAATTGAGTGTGGTAAGAATTATTTTAACTTGAGAATCTTTAAGGAATTGAATGAATTATCTTTAAAATTACCAAGAAAATCATTCAATTTATCTTCAATTCCAAGAACATTAGACAAATTCACTTTTATCTCTGGTGATAATGAAGTGGCTTTCTATTTTCATAATCAATGTGGTGAGTATATAAGTCAACTAGGTTATGGTGAAATTTATATTGATGACATCGGTGATGATAATTTCTTTGATTTTAGAAATATAAATTTTGAAGACATCAAATGTTTAGAAATCAAACAATCTAATGATTCATCTATCATTGCAATAAATGACATCTCTAAACAAACTAATGGTTTTAAAATCATTAGGAAAGATTGTTTATACAATTCTACTAATTTCAAGACAAAGATAAAGTTACCTTATATATCTGACAATATCAGAAATTCAAGTTTAATGGCATATGAAAATGATTTTATTGAGATTTGGTATGAATAATGATTTATAATTTTAGACTTCTGTATATTACCTTTTCATTTTTGTTTAATTGACGATTGTGCATTTAGAATACTTTACTAAACTAAACTATGCGGAGTACATGTAATTAAATAAATTGTACAAACGGATTAATAAACCGTATATAAAGAATTAACTATAAAAACGAATGCTTATGAATTTGAACTTGTAGAAGTACCAACTTCAATATCTCTAGAAGGAACAGCAATTTCTTTTTCAACAACTTCATGCTTTTCAACAATTCTATCTTCATCTAAATCAGGCGAGTATGCATATTTTGACCATCTTCTGATTCTAGCACCATAAATATAAAATAGGAAAGGAATAGCACAACAAGCTAAAGAAATAAAAGCCATTAAAGAAGTTGCCCATTCATCACCTAATCTATGATACATTTGAGCAGTAAATAAAGGAACGGCGGCACCCCAAAATGATCTAACACAATTTTTAGAAGCAACAGCAGAAGCAGCATAATGTTGATAAGCATCAACTAAATAATTATTTGCTGGATTATATAATAAATTAAAAGAAAATCCACATAATAAACCTGAAAATGCTGGACCAGCCCATGATAATCTTGGATATGAAGACCAAGCAAATGAAAATAAACCAGCTGGAATTAACCAACATGCACACATCATTGGAATTAATCTTAATTCAGGTGGAGGTAATTCACCTTTATCTCTATATGGTTGAGCCATTTCATTATATTTTCTATTGATATAACCAGCTGGAAAACATGATAACACAACACCAACACCAACAGGAATAAACATTAAACCAGTTTTACCAGCAGACCAACCTTTACCTTCCATATAAACAATTGGATAAGCAAAGAAGAACATATAAAGTAAACCATAAATGACTGAAACATATAATGTAATTAATATAACAATAACTTCTGTTATTAAAGCAGTTGGTCTTTTAACGGAAGTCACTAAAATTTCAACAGTTGATCTGGGTTTTAATTCGGCAATTGCTCGGTATCTATCATCGCCCGTCAATTTTCTTAACTTTTTCGCGCGCTTCTTTAAAATGACATTGTGCGAAGTTTCTGAAACCCCTAAAACAACAGCTGCAAAAGCACAACCAGAAATGATTAAAAAGATCCAATATATCCATCTCCAACCTAGGTTATCGCCTACGTATCCACCAATAAGAGGGCCCATGCACGGACCGAAGAGCGGAGCCATTGAAAAGATAGTCATTGCTAAACCTCTATCCTGAGCAACAAACATATCAGCCAAGTTACCAGCAATGATACATAATGGAGCAGAAAAGAAAACACCATTAAAGAAACGAGCTATGATTAATGTTTCAATGTTTTGAGCAACAGCACATGGAATAATAAATAGTAATCCACAACCAATTGTAATAATGTAAATGATTCTTCTACCAATTTCTTCAGATAATGGAGCAAATAATAAAGGACCAAAAGCAAAACCTAAAACGTATAAAGAAACAGTTAAGATGATAACTTCTTGAGAAACACCAAATCTTTCCTTTGGTCCTGTCATATCACCAGAAACAAGAGCAGAACCACAAGCACAATCAAAACAAATACCACCTAATAATAAAGTTAAAAACCATTTATAAGCAAAAGACCAATTTCTTGGATCATCTTTATCATCATCTGCAAAAACAACTAATCTCATTTGAGTATCTAAATCAATTGGATATTTCCATTCATCTAATTCATTAAAATCTGAATTTGGATCTTGTTCAAATTGTGATTCAGTTTTTTCTAAATCAAAAGGTTGTTCTAATTCACCTAATTTACCATAACCTTCTTCTAAACTTGTTCTAATTCTTTCAACAGCTTCAGGTCTATTTGAAATTAATCTTTTTAAACTTTTTAAATCTTCATTATCTTCATCACGTTGAGTTCTATTTGTAACAACTCTACTTATTTTAGTTAATACTTTTTCTAAATCATTTTGTCCTTGATCATCTTCAATCCCTGAACCATTTGATATTGATGGTACCAGTTTAGCAGCAGATTGTGACCCTGTTGAACGTTGTGCTTCTAAATCCAAAGATTGAGAAATTTGAGATGATTCAGCAGTATAATAATCAGTTGAGGTAGTAGTTTGAGGAGTCTGAGGTAAAGACATGTAATTGTATAGTTTCCACGAACTATTTTATACTAATTGTGGAAAAGAAGAGTAGCATTATTTGAAAAGTATGTTTTTCCAAAAAATTTGATGATTTAAAGCTCTTTTTATAGTTTTTCAAAAGATTTTTATAGAAAAAAGATTAGGCATCGGTGTCGGCTCAAAATATCAGAAATATTGGAGACACGCGTGATGTATCTACTATGAGTCACGTGTTGTATCCTTTACTGTACTATATTCCGTTTTAAGCATTATTCCTCCTTTCGCGAGGCTGTCGGCACGGTCGATGCCTTGGCCCTGCATGTTGTGGTTGTTTTTTTTGATCATTTCTTTTCATTTTCTTGTTAAAACAATTACAAATACATCATAATACAATCATTGAGACTTTTATCAAGATGATATAAGTCTAAAGAGTCCAAGATCAAAAAAAAACGATCGTTTTATAACCAATTTAGCACTATTACCGAAGAATTTCAATATAAAACCACAATTTTTAATATTTTAAGATACATTGATCAAATGTTTAATTAGAAGGATGATATACCAATACTTGAATGTCAAATACTGTAACATATAGTAGTTTCCTATACTAAGTATAACAGAATCTGAGAATCTGATGATTCTGATTATATCTGTTAGAATCAGTTTGACTAAATTAGAATATAATCGGAATAATATAATGGTACGTCACTTGGCCCCGCCCGGAATCGGAAGTCTGCGTTCCTGCATGTTTCACGGCAGTGAGGCTCAACCTCAGGTGTTGATAAATTTTATACTGTACATAATTTTTCTTTTTTTCTTTTTTCAAATCAATTAAATCAATTAACTATAAACGTAAAAATTTTAAAAATGAAAATACTACTATACATTATTCTGATTTTTTTCAGAATGAGCATCATATTCACTTTCAATATGTTCAACTTCTTCTTTTTCATTTTCTTTCTTTAAATCATGAGCTAAATCATCAATCTTAGCATGACCACCAACATGAGTATTCCAAGCATTTGGTCCATCAGGAGCAAATAAATCTTCAATTTCTTCTAATGTTTTCTTAGCAGTTTCAGGGAAAGCTAAAAAGACATGAATACCAGCAGCAATATTAAAAACACCAAAAATTATAAATGCTTTATAACCAATATTATTAAATGCTGGTGGAACATAATATGATAATGCAAAATTCATAATCCAATTACCTGCTGCTGCTGCTGCAACACCTTTTGAACGTAAATATAATGGGAACACTTCAGGTGCATAAACCCAACCAACTGGTGCCCAAGTTAAAGCATAAAACATGGTGAATATATATGAGAAAACTAAAACTGCTCTTGATGCACCATATTGATTTTCTAAAGTAACATGAATATCTGAATTACCACCAACTGAATCAGCATATTCACCATAAGTATTTAAAAGACCACCAACTAAAGTAATTTGAGGTTAGTACGTTGAAAAATAAAAACATTATATTTAAAAGTAACTTACCAATGAAGATAGAAATACCCATTCCAAAACAGCCAGCTATTAAAAGAACACGTCTACCAGTTTTATCAATAATGAAAATAATTGGTAATGTAAACACTAAGAAAACAACATATTGAACAGAGGATGCAATTAAATCAGCATTACCACTTAAACCTGCCATTTGAAAGACATAAACACTATTATATTAATTATAAGTTAGTAATTTTGAAATTGCTTTAATAATTAAAACTTGATAGTATACATACACATAATACATCATAACATTACCACCAACTAATTGTTGCCAAACTTGAGCAAAGATACCAACTTGAGTTCTAAATATATTTTTTCTAGTAAATAATTGTAAATAAGAATTATTATCAGAATTTTCAGCTTCAACAACTTCACGAATTTCAATCATTTCAGCAATAACTAAAGGATCTTCTAAATCACCTTTTGCATGAACATTAGCAATAATTTCTTGTGCTTCATCCCAACGACCTTTTGAAGCTAACCATCTTGGACTTTCAGGACATAAAGGTAATAATAAAACTAAAAAGACAGCAGGAACCATTTGAATACCCCAAGGAATTCTAAAACTAGCATTTGATTTAATGAATGAACAACCATAACCAATATAATACATGATTAAAATACCCCATTCAATTGACCATTGTTGAAAACAAGCCATTGTACCACGAATATCTTTTCTTGAAATTTCTGAAATATAAACTGGAACTTGAGAACTTGTACAACCAACACATAAACCATTACAAAATCTACCAACGACTAACATTGCAATGTTTTGAGATGCACAACATAAAATTGAGCCAATGACCCAAAACACACTTGAAAATATAATTGTTTTTTTTCTATAAATTTAAAAGATATATTGAGGTTAGTATTATTAATTAATGGTTAACCAAAAAGAGAGACATCTACATACCTTCCTAATTTATCACAAACCCAACCACTTATTAAACTACCACAAAATGAACCACCAGCCATGGTAGCAGTTATACCACCTATATTAACAACAGTTAGTATTATTAAATTAAGTTTTATAATCATAAATCATTAGTTAATTAACATACCTTGTTTTGTTGAATCAGGACTATTGAAATATGCTAAATATTGATCAGTACCGATAATAGCAGAAATAGAACTGACATCAAAACCAAATAAAGCACCACCAATGGTAGCAATTATACCAGATAAGTAAGGATTATAAATTTTTGGAAGTCTCATTGTATGTATTATATTATGAACTGTAATATACAAATGTAACACTCATTTTAATTTGAGAAAAGGGGAAATCGTGCTAGTTTATATATCTTTCACTAAGTAAAGCCTTTTGATTTGATCGTGATAGAAGTAGAAGTCTTAACCACTAATTACGTAATGCCCAGATCTGAACAATTCCCCAGATTTTCCCCATGTTAGCGCCGCACCGGAACAACGTACTGGCTTGTTCAACAACTAAGTGCCAATTAAAGCCAATACAGGAGCCCACATAACGATACATAAGAATACATATGGTAGCACTTGGTGCTGTAGTTGAAGTACTCCAGTAAAGCTTTCCTAAGGCTTCATCTGCTCTTGATTCTCAGCAAAAAGACAGACTCAAAATGCTCTTCTCCGCAATATTGATGAGCCGTAGCTCCGTTAAGGGCGTATTATACGTAACTTTGTCCAATTAATATTTCATAATTCAAAATATAATTAAAACTTGGACCCATCGATCAGCTGGTTGTGCAATTAATTGTATATAATTAATTGGGTTAATTACAACGTATGTATTTGAAAATAAATTCCTTAATTGATAAAATTGATAAAATTAGTTAATAATCCCTGAGATTTGAAGATCATCAGAATCGGATCAATCGATCATTATAAAATTGAAAAATTAACATATTAATTTACTACAGATCGATATATTCAATCATATTCAAGTTAATTATATTCAAATTATTTCAAGAAATCTGAAATACGTACTAGCTGTAATTTCATATATAATAATTTCATCAAAATTAAGTGATGGAGACAGTACAAACAACCCCTTCAACTTCGTTGAATTAAGGATTGTAATTGGTCCTTGAAAATTGCATTCGTGAGCCAAAGAAATAACTTTATGCATAAGCATATATTGTTGTGTATATTGTTAAGTTACGTTATGGATCTTTTATTTTTTCCAAACTAGGAAGAATCTCCATGACTCATATACATAAGGAATCAATTTACTTATTAAAAGTTCTTAATTTTATATAATATGATGATTTTACTCGTAAATTTTTATAGTGGTTTGGAAGCCGGAGAGATGTCCATTTTAGGATAGATACACATTTCAGCCTTCATCATCATCAAATTGAAACTACAGTATATAGAATTAAATTGATCATGATCATGATTTGATTGATATATGATGATGATGATGTTAAACATACTATACTACTATTGTACGTACATACTTATTCCATAAATAAGAAAACCAACTCTTGTAGCCCTTTAATTATAGTTAATTGTAAGCTGAATCAATCACCAACTTCTATATAAAGTAAATTAATACAATTAAGTCCCCAAGGGTTCGTATAATATAAATCATGGCTACTTCCAGTGTCTTCCACACATCTAGGTATACGGTATATACTGTATATCACGAATCTTATATCTGATGACTTCCAGAATTTAACTTTGAACTCCTTTACGTGTATTATATATTGATGTAATTATAGAATTAAAAATAGATAATAATATGAAATTAACGGTTTAATGCTTATTAAAAAAACAAGAGGAACCACGTACTATAGGATTGAATCATATATCACAATATCAATTATATCATATACTTTATTAGAATTCTCTAATTTTCAGGTGAATAAGCATACTTTGACCAATCTTTAATTCTGGCACCATATAGATATAAAATTCAAATGGAACATCACAAGAAGCAAATGAAACAATAAGAAACCAATTGGTACAAGTCAATTATTGGAATTAATGACAATAAAACACGGCAAAGTGAAAAGAGCATTCTTCAATATGTAGTTTAGTTAGATTCTGTTGTATCATCATCTCCTTCTGTATACTTATAATCAATCATAGAACTGGAAAGGAATCTCATCAATTTTTGACAACCTTCAGTACTTTTAATTTTCAATCTTTTTTCTTTCAATATATTAGAACTGAACTCATCACCAACTCTTTTTTTACCATAACATATAATTTCAATATTATTAAAATCATTTGAAAAATCAAAAGGAATTTCATATTGATTATCATCATAAAATTCTATACCTTTTATAAAATCTTTGGAAATTATAAAGTATTCTTTGTTCAATGTATCATATAAATATCTTTATTTCCACAATTATTATATTCAATTACTTTATTTATTAGTTTATATTGATCTAAAATTATTTTATATCCATTTTCATACTTCTTTGCAATTGAATACTTAACTTGATTATTTTCTGATATGTTTTCAATTAATTTGTAATTTTCCAAATTCAAACTAAACTCTCTATCAATCATTTTATTCATTGTTTCATCAACATGTTTCATATTCAACAAATTTTCAACAGATTTAGTCAATTCTTCATCTTTAAAAATAGAATCAAACGATGAAATTAGATAATCCTTATAAAGTTGTTTCTTTACTTTAAACTCTGGTTTCTCTTTCAAAATGTAAATTAAAAATTCCAAAAATCTCCTTGAATAATTCATTGATGATGCTTTAAAAAAAAAACCATATCAGTTTGCTCATCCCAAACATGATTTATTTTAGAATTCACTTTAATATATTCAGTCTTATACTTTTCTATAAGTTTAATAATGTTTTCTAATGTTTTAGTAATCACATCATTATTACCATTTTCTAAACTTTTAAATATTTCATATCTCTCATAAATATTAAGGTAAGGTTTAATTTCATTGAATAAACATGATGATTCGTAATATTTTGTAATTTTAGGAACCAATTTCTCAAACTTTCGTTTTCTTTTAACTAATGATTCATTAGTAACCAAGTTTTTATTTGATCGAGTTGTATTTGCTGGGAAATTAGAATCATGTTTTTCATAATCTTGTCCTGAATTATTCTTATTTAGTATCTTTTCATTCATCGATTTTCTTTTAACTGAAGCCAAATTTGTTTGAATATGTTCATTTTTCCTTTATGAACAGTTTTGAGAAAAAAGAAGTAATAAAAAAACTATTAAAAAAATTGGTGCGACTGATTGATTCAACAAAAACAACAACCTATTAATTACTTATGCCGTTATCATGGGTCATGCCATATTCCCATAGTACAACCACTGGAAGTGATCCCTTCAACCTCATTGTGTCACACCCTGCTCCAAGATTAATTACTAGCATAAAATCTGATCCAGATGTTGTTGATTCTGAACCTGAGTTTTCTGATTTAGACCCAACTTGTTTACCCTCTGAAGAAATAGTAAGTCAAACTCAAACAGCAGCTGTTAATGATAATGAACCAATTGAAGAACTCGATGATCATTCACCAATTTCAATTGAAACTCTTAATTCTATTTTCCTTGATTCTAATACAAAAGAAGATTCTGTTACACCTCAACATATTCCAGTTAGTGTTACTGCTATTGTTGCTCAAGATGATATAGCTACAACACTTGAATCTTTTAACAATTCTGTTGTAAAATTAGATTCATTTCATGGTCTTAATCTAGTTGTTCTTAATATTTTCAACTTATTTCTCAGTTTTATGGATTCATTTGGAAAAAATGATACGGGTTATGGTACTGGCTCTCTTTCTGAAGGTCTTTTTGGTTATGCTTCTAGTTTTAAAGATTATAGTTGTGTTTTATGCAGGTTGCCTGATAACATTTTCCATGCCAGAACTTGCTCTTTAGTTACGGAAGGTGTCGATAAGAAAAAATTCAAATGCTTATTTTGCAATACACCATTAAGACATCATAATGTGATTAACCATTTATTTAGGATTCATCTAGATGATGTTAAAGAAAATTTAGATAATCAAGTTTTCAAATCTCTTCTTATCCTCAACTTATTTATGATTAATAATACTTATTTATTGAATTGCTTAGGTGCTATCTTGTCCCTTATGAAAATCCATAGGATGGAACATAAATCTAAATGGGATACTTCAGCTGAAGATTCAGCTGCTTTTATTTCACACTTTAATGATTATGGTAATAGGTTTCTAGAAGATATTGATAATTTTTGTTTAGTTTTCAGATCTTTAATTGATTTACGTCTTTCACATGATGTTGATACAGAATTGTTGACTAGAAATTTATTGGTTAATCGTATAAATTACACAGTTCATGGAACATCGTTTTATGATACAGTTGTTAAAAATAAATCCATTTCATTTTATAATTCTGAACTTCTTGAATCCATTGATATGGCCTCTGTTGCTTTAAAAGGTTTTCAAAATGAAGGAAAATTATTAGTAAATAAATTTAAGTTTCTACGTGTTACGAAATATCCTAAGATAAGATTGATTTTTGATATACAAACATGGTTATTTACTACATACTGTTGCCCTAATTTTTCTAATAAACTTGATTTGATAAAACATCAAGTTTCTGGAACCAGATCAGCTTCTTCCCAAAAAAATAGACTTCATTACATCAATAAAAAAAGAAAAAGGTCAAGGAAAAATCTAAAGAAAAAGAAAAGAAGTGTCTAATCATTACATATATTATATAAAGTTGTATATTGATGTATAATTATATTAATTATATGTATAGAATTAAAAATAGATATTAATATGAAACCTTTAAGCCTTAAAATTTACAAATTAAAAATAAATATTCAAAAATCAAAAAACAAAAAAGAAAAACCACTAATTTGGATTAATTAATCTTCATTAGAACTCTTTAATTTTCAGGTGAATAAGCATACTTTGACCAATCTCTAATTCTAGCACCATAAATATAAAATGCAAATGGAACAGCACAAAAAGCTAATGAAATAAAAGCCATTAAAGAAGTTGCCCATTCATAACCTAATCTATGATACATTTGAACAGTAAATAAAGGAACACAAGCACCCCAAATTGATCTAATAAAAGTTTTAGCAGCTAAAGCAGAAGCAGCATAATGTTGATATGAATCAACAATATAATTATTTGCTGGATTATATAATAAATTAAAACCAAATCCACAAGCTAAACCAGATATACATGGACCAGCCCATGATAATCTTGGATATGAAGACCAAGCAAATGCAAATAAACCAATTGGTACAAACCAACAACCAAACATCATTGGTATTAATCTTAATTCTGCAGGTGGTAATTCACCTCTATCTCTAAATGGTTGAGCTGATTTATTATATAATTTATTAAAATATGGTGATGTAGCACATGCAATGAAAACTCCAACTGCAACAGGTAAAAACATTAAACCAGTTTTACCTGCAGCCCAACCTTTACCCTCCATATAGATGATTGGATAGGCAAAGAAGAACATATATAATAATCCATAAATAATTGACATGTATATTGTAATTAAGAAAACAATAACTTCTTTCAATAAAACTAAAGGTCTTAATAATGTAGTTTTAGCAACTTCTTTTCTTGATCTTGGTTTTAATTCAGCAATTGCTCTATATCTATCATCACCAGTTAAATTTCTTAGTTGTTTAGCTCTTTTCTTTAAAATCATTGAATGTGAAGTTTCAGGAACAAATAATACAATAGCAACATAAACACAACCTGAGAAAATAAGATAAACCCAATAAATCCATCTCCAACCAACGTTATCTCCTACGAATCCCCCGATAAGAGGACCAAGGGCGGGTCCTAGGAAAGGCGAACAACTAAAGACAGTCATTGCTAGACCCCTTTCATCAGCATTAAAGAGGTCAGCCAAGTTACCACCAATCAAACACATGGGAGCAGAGAATGCAAGACCATCAATCAATCGACACACCAACAAAGTTCCAATGTTTTTCGCGAGCGCGCACGGAATAATAAAAATTACACCGAGAAATAAAGTGACAATGTAAATGATTCTTCTACCAATTTCTTCAGATAATGGAGCAAATAACAAAGGACCAAAACCAAAACCAAGAACAAATAGTGTAATAGTTAAAATGACAACTTCTTCAGAAACACCGAATGTAATTTCAACACCTTCAATATCACCAGTAACAACAGCAGAACCAAAAGCAACATCAAAACAAACTAAACCTAATAATAAAGTTAAAAACCATCTATAACCAGGAGACCAGTTTCTTGGATCATCTTTATCATCATCAATAAAAGCAACTAATCTCATTTGAGTATCTAAGTCAATTGGATATTTCCATTGATCTAAATCATGAAAATCAGAATTTGGATCATGAATAAATTGTGATTCAGTTTTTTCTAAATCAATTGGTTGTTCTAATTCACCTAATCTACCAAAATTACCACCTTCTAAATTAGTTTTAATTCTTTCAATTGCATCAGGTCTATTTGTAATCAATCTTTTTAAATGTTGTAAATCTTCTTGTTCTGCTTGATGATGATCATAATGTGATGAATTAGTAATGATCTTACCTAATTTATTAATGATACCAGTTTGTTGATGTTCACTATTAGTATTTGAAGATTCTAAATCACCTTGAAAAGGTTGTTCTTGATGAGATGAATTGATTGATATTTCATCATTTGAGTCAGCATTAGAGCTTTTATCATCATTAATTGAAGTCATTAAGACAATTCTCTTGTGATTGTGATTGAACTCTCTTTTCAGCAGTACCAGCACATTCTTAATTCTTGTTCATGAGAGGAAACAGCATGGTTTAAGTACTTGAGAAAACTTGTCTTTGGAAATCACGCAAACACAGCCGATGCCGACTTCCCTTCCACCACAGAAGTTCCTGCTAGGACTCCTATTCCACGGTAATGCCCAGAAACAGCATAGATAGTATGATGGAAAGTGTGTGATATCAAGGAGTTGATGTGAAAAAGGAAAAGAAAGAAGGTGTTTACCTGCTGTTTTCACAATTATATAGAGAGCCTTTCTTCGATGCAATTGCAAAATTAAACGTTAACAGAGCCCCATAATAACTATACTTTTCAACTCCTCTGAACACACTTCTCCTTTATTCTCAGTGTTACTCCTTGTTATCTGATACAATACTATTATTAATACAACTCTACCCAACTGATTTGTCTCCCACTTTCCCCATTTCTTTCACTCTTACACAGGAACCAACAAAAAGTGAACAAAAAACTGTCGGTTAACTGTGGACTTGAGCCGCCGAGGACCCTTGTCCGGAATACGCAGCCAGTGTTTCATAACCGGATACCATTTTAAACACTCTATAAATTATAAGGAAATTATAACAAATACATATCATCTATCACTAACATTTAAGTACAGTTTACAAGTATCTGAAGGATCTGTAGACATATATAATCCACAATCAAATACTTGTTCAAAAACAGGAAATCTATCAACTTTATCTAATCCATAATAATTCAAAACATTTAAATTATTATCAATTTGATTACCTTTTGGAACACAAATAAAGCAACAATTAAACCTATCATGTAACAAATTCAATTTCTTATTATTAGCATATAATTTAATATATTTAAAAGCACCCGTTTGTTTCATACCTTCTTGTTTAATCTTTTCAGTTAATTCACAATTAATACAATAAGCTAAAGTTTTTTTAAAAGTTTTAATTATAATTAAATTAATATTATTTAAATTATTTAATTTATCAAAATCAATTTCAAATATTAAATTATTACGTTCTTTAATTAAATTATTATTAATTTTAAATTCTTCTAAATATAATGATTGTAAATCAATTGGAATTAATTCCCATAATTTATCATTTCTTAATTGTTTAACATTTAATAATGTTAAATGAATTAATCCAACTTTATTTAAATCAAATAAATTTAATTGTTCAAATGATATAACTAATTCATTTAAATTCTCTGGTAATCTAATTAATCTATTCGTTCTATCTTTAATGATATCCATTTTAATTATTAATGTTTCAACTTGATCAGGCAATGATTCAATTGATTCTCTATCTAATTTATCATGACCTTTAAAACTAACTTTTTTTAAATTAGTTAAATTCTTAAAATCACATTTAATTATATTAGATATTGAAATTTCAAATGATTTTAAATTCTGATTTTCAAATGAAATATTAGTTAAATCTTGATGTCCAACTATTTTAATCTTTGTAGCTCTTAACTGTGGAAATAAACTAGAATCAAATCCTTCAATTATTGAACCATCATCATCACTGAATCCATTGAAACAACTTGATTCAGAATTTAGTATCAATTCTTTATTATTTGAATACTTTAATAACTTAATCGTTGTTTCAACTAATGGAAATTGAACATTATTACCATACTTAATTTCAAATTTCCCATCTAATTTAGGATCTTCTAATATCTTAACTAATTTAACTGGAATTAAATTCATATTATAATTAATTTCAATTTTCTTAGTAAATTCAAGCCAAAGAATAACATCAGTGATATATCTATCTTTATTTATTATCTTACCTGTAAGATAATCTACTGCTTGTTCAACATTAATAACTAATAAATCAAGTATCCGTTTATTTCTTTCCATAAGTATTAAATCTGTTTGATTTAAAGCACGTTCTGAACAAATCAATGTAGATTTATCATGTTTACAACAAAGTGTATTTGAACTGAATGAAGGAGAATCAATGAATGTATAATTGTTACATTTAATATCATCATTTGAATTCATTTTTTCAAGTAATGGTTGAACAAACATCATCATATCACTTGGTAAAAATGGTTTATAAAGATCCATTTTAGTTTGTTTAGATTTTTGAATCATATTATTAAAATCAAATATAAAATTTAATATTTCACATTCTTTTAAAATATTATAAATTGTTGTAATTGAATTTTCAATAAATTGATTATTATATAAAATTTCAATTTTAATTTCAATATTATTAATTAATTTAAATTTTAATTGTTTTGAATTATTTTTTGTAAAATCTAATATTATTTTTGGTTTGGGGGTTTCAGTTTCATCACTTGCAAATTTAATAATGTTATAATATTCTAATAAGTCTAATTCAAGTATTTTAGATTCTTTAGTTGATGGTAGTTTAAATGGAAATATTTTCTCTAAATTTGATAATGATATTGCAATTAATAACTTTTGTAGTTCAATTGGAAGACTTGAGACTAATTCGATGTATTTTACCACTTTTAACTTTCCTATATCTTGTTCCATTGTTGAAAAATACCTATATGATACCCATAAAATTTAAAAACAGAAGTACGTGTTTTCAGTTGTTTATTTAATTCAAGTTTACGCGTCGTCCGATTACCACACTCTGAGTCTCAAACTCGGATCTTGTTTTCAAAAAAAAAATAAAAGGGCAAAAGGGCAAAACTGGAAGACATTCCTTCATATCACTTCTTCTTTCTTAAACCATTCACAGTGTCACACAAAATCTGCGTCTGATTAAACTATCTTAACTCAAGCTCATAAATGATTCACTACATATGTTTCCATGCTTTTAAAGCATTCAAATGGCACCACAACTGGTAGTTATACTCATCTCATAATGATATCAACCCCTTTGATTTGTTTATCAAAATAACTTACAATGAAAGTATCTCATGAAATAATGAAGCAAGACATGACCTTAATAATACTATCAATCATGAAATATTTCAGCTATATCCTTTGTATTCATTAAATTAAATTTCTTTTTTTCATTGCACAATTTGCACCATAGAAGCCTTGAACTTAATACCATTGTCTCTGAGTCTTAGAAACAACCCCCAAATTAAGGATAATGATAAGGATAATGATATGGATAAGTGATTGTTTGACTACTCTTAACTAAAAAGGAGGTATCCCAACGCCAACACCAAACCATGCAACAGCATCAGCATCAGCTTTTAGAATATCTAACTAATTTTTAGTTAATTGAATTTGAAAACTCTTGGAATATTTATGAAAGCTCCCATAATTAAAAATACTTATACACTTGTTGAATAATCTCTTTGAAGTTGTTGGTTGTTTATTAACAGTTCATCTATGGTTATCATCTTTAAACTGATTAAACTCAAAAGGTCTTTCAATTGGCTTATATAAATTATTTTGAAACCCCATGCATTAGCATATCTCAATTGGTTTTTCATCTGACCAATAATATCCTAAATGTTTTAACAAATTATGTTGTCAATTAATGGGAAAAATTGGGATTATAATTTGATATGTTTTTCTTAGTCTAGACCATTTTGTTGATTCTAAGGACTATAAATATTCTTTTCAACTTTTAATAGTATTATTTACTCACGCATATTACTCACACATATCAGAAAAAGTTGTTTCTTTGGAAATATCACCTTTCTCTTTCAAATACTTGAATGCTCTGATCATAGAGAACAAATCTAGAACTGAAATTGTCTATGGTTTTATTAACTGCATTCTTATTCACACTAACTTTGATGAGTATGGTTTATTCCATCAATAAAATTGCTTTATTAACCTTTTAATGATTTCAATAAATATTTTTCCAGTTAAATATCATATGTGTGTGGTTTAGCTCTATCAATCTCCTTCTTTCTAACTTATGAACTTTGAAAACTTGTATGTGCAATTTCTGGGAAGATTGAAGTTTCCCCAATTTTACTATTATTACTGATTAGCTATTAATTTTATCTTCAATGGTGATTACTTTAGTACTTCTTTCATGAGTTCTCTTTTACCAAAAAGCAGACATTGTAAATTATCAGTGAAATTTGGATGATGGTTATTTAAGATTTATCAACCGATCCTTTCAGGTAATTGATCTAGTTTGCAGTTCAGCAATAATGAAGCATGATATATATCGTTGCTATTATTTCGTATTGAATTTTCTTGATCTACAAAAGAGCAAATAATGATGAAATAAAATCAACAGTCTTGTTCTCAACTCCTCACACCATCATATATTTTTTTTTCATTTTCATGAAATTCTGATATAACTTTGCTTCATCTAAGAGTTTGGTTAATCCATGAGGAAAAACATGATATGCTTCTGAATCAGACATTGCTGTGTACGTAGTCGTCGTAGTGTAATGTTTCTGATGAATTTCATTGATCTTCCTCTTGGATTTTGTTGCAATGCTTATTTGCTTTTTACTTTAGCTTTCAGTTTTTCTTAGTTTTTATACTAAAATTTTAATTAACTTGTTTTATAATATGTTACAGACTCGCAGTACTTTCCTTTTGTATTTTATTGCAATGTTTAGTTAAAAGTGCCTTCTTCTACGTCTACTTTTATATTTTCTGTTTATACGACTATTTCAATTTGTTTTAGAAATACTGTAATTAATATTTATGAACGACTAATGAAGTATCATTAATTAGTTTTCTCAAGATTACTTAAATAGGTCAAGATATCAAGGGTGTAGATTCAAAGGAGTAAATTAATTGAAGGGATATCAGAAATTTGATTGTTGCTCCTCCTTAGTCCCTACATAGTTGTTTTCTTCCACTTAATTTCAGATTCACTGTATTTACTATTTCTTCTGATTGTACAGAGCAATACACGCGTATTTATATGTCTCGATGACAGATTAAACTAATGAAGCTGTAATTGACATATCTTTCGGGATCAATAATAAGACGTCAAAGGTACAATAAAATCATTATGATCAGTCCTTCTCTAAGTTATTAGACTCATTTTTAAGAAAGAAACTGTCAATTAGTCCCTAGATCTATTTATTAGATGATATTATTGCAAAAACTTTCATTTAAAGTTTTGAGAGATGGCTGGTTAGAAAATACGCTCGAATATGATAGTGCACCATTAGATTTGCTCAAATTATCTATGACCTCTCATATTCGCTCATTTTCACCTTCCAATTCTGGTCTTTTGAGTTTCGCACTAAAGAAAACACCTTTCAGTCGCTTCAACACTTTCAAATTTGTTTTCCATGTTCCTATTAAAGAATTACTAAAAACCAGCACTGTTTCTCTACTCAACAACTCCAATCATTGAATTGATTTATTAGCTGAGCGATGTATCTGATTTCATAGATCATGATCTGTTTTCTGATATATACTTTGATTTCCTTTATTATCGTTTTGTTGAGCACTGACTATGCAACTACACATAACCTATAGTGCAATCCTTTGAATAATAATGTTGGATATAGTTAGAAGTTAGAACTCCTTTGACTTGGCTACAAATGATATATAATATGGTATATTCCCCTCTATACCTATTTCTAATTTATGGGGTTTTGGTTTCCTTTTATCTCCACAATATATTTGTTTACCATTGATTAACTATTGAATATAGCAAGTACAAATTATCAGTATGTCTTTATTAAAATCTTGTTTACTATCCATTTCCCTTTTGACATTTATACCAATTGCACAAGCTGATTCAGTTTTCACCTCATTTTCAAACAATACTATAATTACTTCTTCATATTCTTCTTCTGCTTACAGTCTTGCTCCTACAACTATTTATTTCTCTTCTTCAGAAGCTGAGACCCTTTCAACTTTTGTTTATGAAACTGTTATCTCAGGTGTAACTGTTACTGAAACTTACTGCCCTGTTTGTGAAGAATCCAGTACATCCGTTGAAGAATCATCATCCTCGAGTGAAGATATTACTACCACTTACACTAGAACTGGAACTATAACTGTTACTGAAGAAAGCAATACATGGACAATTACTACAATTTCAACTTCAACTGAAACTTTATCTTGTTTTACTTCATTATCTACTGCTGTTATAACCCTTACTACAAATGATGAAACTTATACTTTAACAAGAACCCTTACTGCTACTGAAACATTATCAAGTGCTACCCCAACTACAGAAGTTAATACTTTTACCCTTTCTACAGATGATCAAACTTACACATTAACTAGAACATTAACTAGAACCGCAACTTTGTCTTCTTCTTCTACTACTACTACTCCTACTACCACAGCAGCATCATCTTCATCTAGTTTTGTTCCATATTACAATCTATCATCATCTATTTCAACTGTTTTCCCAGAAACTGATGTTACAGCTCTTTCAGTTTATGAAGGTGCTGGAAATACTTTAAAGGGATCTTCCATGTTAGGTTTCATTTCATATATTTTCATGATTTTGTTGTGACTTCATCAACTTTAAATCATATTCATGCTCTTCTAAATACCATACTACATTACTTCAATCTATATGTATTTCTACTAAATTTTACAATTTGCATTTCGCTTTATCATTCAATTCATTATGTGGTTTAATGAAGATATGATGTACATCACGCTGGTCTCTAATTATCATTATTATTTCTTCAATTCGTTTCATTCTTCTTTACGTATACTTATTCTATTACTTTCTACTTAGATTATATAGCTTATTTTTTTAATTATAATGTACTTTTGTTTTTATCTATCTCGGTGTTCGCTGTTCGGTGATATTTCCCGGCTCATAACTTTTGATTTTGCTTTTGTTGCAAAGTTATGAACTCTCAACTGCAGTTGTACTCTGTTGCTGTTGTGGTTGATGCTTATAATTCATTAAGTAAATCAATTTACTATTAGGTCACTAGCTTATTAACTTAACAAATTACTTCACCATAATGAATCAAAAATCATCAACTTTTAAGAATAAAAAGGTAAGACCATCAAATCAAAAGCAAAAGCAATCTCTTTCAAAAGAAGAAAGTCAGGCATTTGGTGTTGTTTTATTGATCTCTTATTTAGGCATATATTCATTTCAAAGATTAGGTAGTTGGTTGTTCAAAGAAAACAGAGAAACTTTAATGTTTTGTTCTTCGTCTGGCACAAATTATACAATAGATGGTTTAGAAGAAAGTTTAAAATCTCTAAAATTAAAACTCAAAAAAGAAGAAGAAGAAATTATTAGTTTAAATCAAAGTATAAAGATTCAAGATTTAGTTGGTTCTGTTGGTTCTATTATTTTATGGTGTATTGCTGTCATTGTTCTGTCTATTATTCATTGTGGATTACAAGGTTTAGTTAGTTTGTTCAATGGTTCTCATATCAGTAATAATTCAGGTACATCAACTAAAAGAAAGAATTCAAAGAGTAAGAAAAGGTTCAAGATTGAATTGTTGGAATAGATTTGATTATTAAGTATTATTGGTTAGATGAGGTTACTGTTTTGTATTGGAGTTTAAATTGCATTTTCACAAGAACTTAAGTTATTTATAGTTATTTATAGTTATTTATAGTATTAAACAATGTTAGTTTGTAGTTCAGAATTGAATCATTGTATTAAATTAAACAAAAATATAAAGTATAAATTCAAATGATTTTAACCAAACACTTTTTTAAGAAACTTGTAAACTGGATGGAATCTATATTGCTTTCTCATAGATGATTTAATTTGTTCAGCACTAATTCTTTTTGTTCTAATATTCTCTAATGTTTCTCTAATTCTAGTGTAATAAACATCCTTACTAGAGGTTAGCCCACAGATCTCTTCTAGATTTTCAGCATGTTTTCTTGAAATCTTTTCAAAATCCTCTGGGAAAGATTCTATTAATGCTTCTTCTAAATCTCTAACATTTTCATTTTTAATACTATCAGTAATAGATGCTGGCATTTTATGTTATCAATTTGTAGATTCAATTATCATGATGGAACTTAGGAAGCTGAGGCCATGCAGTTCACAGTAGGATTTGTTCATTATTTAAATTGTTTCATTTTAAAAGACCAAACAACTTTCTAATACCACTGATTTGATTTTGAACACAAGTTGATATATCTATCATTGATTTTTCAAGGAAACATAACCAAGTAAATACCATAAGTAGAGTTTGTTTAAAGACAAAGAATTTCCTATTTGGGCGAGCTCAATGGAAATGGGAATTTTATAGCTATGCGATTATGCTACCACATGATCTCTTAGATTTCACAGATATATCCATTAGGTCCATATTACTATTATTTTTACTCTTTAAAATTAAATATTTAAGATTTGTTATATTGAAAATATATTTTGAACTTATAATAGAAAAGAAAATCGATTTAGAAAAGTATTTACACATGTTTTTAAAGTTAAATATGAACATAATTTAGAATATGCACTTCACATTCAGCAATCAGCATACAGTATTCACCATATGTACCACCTGAATTGTTATAGACCATGCTTTCAAACCTTATAGCATCTGAATTAGCAGCTTTCCAATCTTTGTAGTTTTTAGAGTGGAAGTGAAGCAAAGCAGAAGTGATGTAATCAACATTAGAACCTCTATCAGTGAAATCTCTTAAATATCTCGTTGCAGGATCAAAAAGATCAATTTTCTCACAATTCATTTTAGTTTTTAGAGGAGGTTGAAAAGGGGGGAAGTAACTATACTCTATGTTCCAACGACCTATATACTAGGTAACTCCATCATTTTATACTTTTCATCAAAGTGCACTTGTATTAAATCAGTTTACAATTGATGTCTATATGTCTCTTGAATATGAACCTTATTAAGACTATATTAGTCCCCAATTCTTCTATGCATTATTTCCAACCCTTCTATAAAAGTTTCAGGTGTTATACATACTTCCACTTCCTCAGATTTGAAAAGAAATCTTTCCAAGGAAAATTGGGAAGGAAAGGCAACTAACTGAAAGCCATAGTCTCTTTATATGGTAGATAATATACCAGAATTGCCTTCAAATAGGTGCAACTGTTTTGTAGTTAACCATCCAACTCTCAGGAACAACAGCATTATCCGGCTTTTGTTTCGGTAATTTATGTTAAAACTTGTTTATTTCAATTCCAGAAATAGAGTTCAAAGAAACTGTTTCTAAACATATATATATCTTGACCAGTAACATCATGGTAACATCTATGTCTGTAAATGATAAAAGCAGTCAGAAGAGACTGAAACAATCTCGAAAGCAAATCCGGCGTTTTGATTGGTCAACGAGCGAAACCGCCAAAAATCAAATCAACACGAGCCGAAAGCTGTTTCAAAACAGCCAGCTCAGAGAAAAGTTGAAACAAACTTGAAAAAGAAAGACAACCAACTACTTTACCACACCAGTATCATCTCCAGGACTTCAAGGACATGAGACCATTTCAATTTACAAAATTATCAAATGAAATGAAATACAAGAACTTTTAGATTAATATATAATAGTAACAGTATACAAACTTAGAAAAGATAAAAAGATTAAAAATTTTCAACTTATTTTTTAAAGAGCTCCACAATATGCTTTTCATATCTCATTAATCCAGATGCTTTCATAGTTTCAGTGATTCTTGGGACTTCAATAATGAATTGAGGTGGATAGTTACAAGCAGTTGACTCAGAACCGAAATAGTATTCACCAGTATCTCTATTTTGAATAACCAATCCATTAAATTCCTTAGATGATTCACTCAACCTTATAATTGGATAACTAATTGGCTCTATTGAAATGAACATAGAATTGAATCTATTAAAATTACAACTTCTCAAATCTAAATAAGTCTTGGAACGTGAACCATTTTGAAAAATTGATACAGAACCAGAAGATTCATTTAAATTATCATTGAAAGAAATAACCAAATCAAGAAGTTTAACTAGCTTCAACTTTCTAATACTATCAGGAAATAAAGATAAATCCCATTCTCTAGCAAGTGAATCCAGAACAACTTCTTCTAAAACATTAAATTTAGTTAAATCAAAGTTATTTTTATCCATTTCTTCAATCTCATTGCCAATTGTTAAATCCATAATTTTAATTGTTGGAGGTAAAACATCTATAAACTCTATTAGTTGATAACCTGAACAGCTTATAACAACTTTAACCAACTTAGTTAATAAACCAATATTTTTAATATTTGGAATTTCATCAGAATTATCAGATAAGCTGATAACCAGATGTTCTAGTTGGGTTGGTAATTTAAACTTACAAAGTGAATCAACATTTTGAATAGTTAAGAATTTAATATTATTAGATAATCTATTAAGAGAACTAGTTTTCAACCAAAGACAATTAAGATCCACTTTTTCTAAATTGATTAATTTTCTAAAGTCAATGGACCATTTATTACCATTTGATTGTTCAACAATAACTTTCAGTTCTTTTAAACTATTTGAAACTAAACTTGAATCCAATTTGAAATTCTCATTATATCTCAGCTCTAACTTATTTAAATTCACGAACACAGGTAGCACAGATGAATTCCAAGAAATATAATCATCATAATCATAAATAACCATTTGATGAAAATATTGAAATAGCTGATGATACAATGAATGAACGAAATGAGAAACTGGACCAAATATACCTGCATTAGGCTTACCATCTTTAAATAATATTTTTACTTTTAAACCTTTTTGAATTATAACAGCAACCAATACTTGAAGTTCTTTTGTTGAAAAATTATCAATTGATCTATTCAAATGAATTATTAACTCTTCAAGTGATTTTAAAGCACCAATTAAACGTAAATTGACCAATTCGAAAATATTTTCAATAACAAATGTGCACTTCTTAAGATTTGGCAAACCAGTTGAAATTCTATAATGTAAATCTATACTGTTGTCTTCACCATCAAGAACTTTAATTGAAGCAATATATTCATTAAGTTTAAAAGGAACCATACCTAGATAAGCTAAACTTTCAACTTCTAAATATTGAAAACATTCAGGTGTTTCTAGCAATTGCAATAACGATGAATGACCAATAACCAAGGATGATAGAGCACATGAATTAAGTAAGAGAAATTCATGTAGTGTTCTTAAATATTTGGATGAAATTGGTATTGATCTTTCAGCAGAAGATGAATTGGTATAGAATATTAAAGAACCATCTGATATTTTCAAGTTATAATTAGCAATAACAGATTTAAAAGCTTTATCCAATAATTTATCTTTATTTAAATATTGAACCCATGAACCAACTTGATATAAATGTGAAATAACTGTTGAGTATATAATATAGATTTCTTCTTCATTTAGACCTTCAACAATTGAAAAGAATAATTTTTCTAATTCAGTAGATGGAAATGTGATTGAAAATTGTTGTTGTTGAGTCATTTTAATATGATAGTTGATTGTTAAGAAGAAAAGAGAATGATAGTTTTTGTTTTATTAATAAAGTTTTTTTTTTTTGCTTGCATTCTCATTCAAAAATTTAGGGAATTTTACCTAGTTTATATAGTTTTTTATATCTATTTAAATTAATTAAATACAGAACCTACTTGATTACCATTATTAGTATGATATAATAGATTCCGATTAGACGGAATGTGATATATCGCTTAATTAATTGCATAATTAGAACTCATATACTGAAAGGTGGCGAGTGTTAGTTGGATACCATAATGTTTACCCAATAAAAAATGGAAGAATGTGACCCAATAGATATTGATTTCATCGTATAGCCATATTTGTAATCTTGCTCCTCACATTTCCGCCTTAATATTGCAAATTGCAATTAACAATTAACAATTAACAATTAACATATATCTAGCTTAATTCATATCTACCTCACATTACGATAATTATCTGATTTAATTGAATCAACCATTGAAATCAATTAAGAAAGAAAGATATATTGAATGCGGTATTTCTTGTAAAAGTTAATAATCCGAAATGGACCATTTCACATTCTAAACTTCCAAAGTAATCACTAATTGTATAAGACTTTTTCATCATATAATCATACATGTACATTAAATCCTATAATCTATAAACCTGTATATAAAGAACAAAAAACCATATATATATAAATTGTAACACATAATTAGCAATTAGTAAAGTTGAATAAACGGAAGAGCGGAATATATTATAAAAGCTAAATTAGAGGACATAAATTAATAATATAGTTGATTAATTGGAATTCATTAGCTAACATTTTCCAACTCTCTTTCATCTTCTTGATATAATTCTTCTTTACTTTTAATCTTCAAACTTAAGAAGTAAGCACCAATACAAGCTAACCCACCAAATCTAAAACACCAAGCTATTGAATTATCTGGACCATCAGTATAAACACTTGATAATACTTTAAATAATATGGAACTACCCAATGAAGAAATCATTTGAGGAGCACAGACAAACACATTATGAATAGCTAATAAAATACCAGAATCAGGCTCTAATTGATCATACTTCTGAATTAATCTTTCATTTGTATAAATTGAAGTCAATGAAGAATCAATTTCAGTATCATTAGTATTAAAATCATTGTGTGTAATTTGAATACTTTTAATATCTTTAATACGTGATATTTCTTCACCTATTAATACAAATGGAATCCAAACTGCACAACCCCAAGGTATACCCAGAAAAACCATTAATAATATAGCTTGATTAGAATGTCTAATGAATAGAGTGGAAAAGGCACAAGCTATAAATATCAAATGAGATAAGCTCCATAATTTTCTTATATTACCTCTTCTAACTTCAATTATGTATGGTAATGATAAATCAACAAATAATGCAACAGTAGCATGAACTAATAATGCTTGAGTTCCTTTTATAGTCATTCCATCTAATACAGTTTGTTTAATCTCTTCTGGAATATCTTTAGTTGAGTTATAACCAAGCTCATGTAAATACAATTCACCAACGTAAGAAGTAGTATAAAATAACATTGGAAAATATCCAACCCAAGCACAGAATTCAGTATAATTAGTAAATAAAATTTGACGTGGCATTCTACTCATTGAATTAAAAATATGAATGAAAAATAGTTTTAACTTTTGTAATAAACCTATACTACTTGGATCAATTTCTAAATCTTTTAGATTTTCAAGTTGCCTTTTTCTTTCTAACTTGATTATTAAATCTGTTTTCGGGTTTCTTTCTTTAATAATATAACAGCAAAATAAAGTTATTAAAATCATTAACAATCCAATTATTGTAGTTAAACATTTAAATTGAGTATCACCTAAATTTGTTAACTTAACTAAATCAAATGTACCCATGAAGAATCCAACAATATTGGCAGTTCCAATCATTCTAGCTGCCCAAGCATTAGCTACTTGTTGTTGAGAACTAGGAACTGAATCGACGAGCAAAGCACGAGATGTAGCTTGAATAACTTGAATACAAAAATCTAAAACATAAACACCGATTGCGGCAAATGGAACAGTAACTGAGTTCAATCTATCTTCATCTTTAATACCAGTGAAAAATCCAATGATTTGAACACAATGAGCTAAATAAATTAGTGCCAAAACAGTTGTAATACATCCAATTAAAATAAAAGGTCTTCTTCTACCAATTGATAGATCACATTGATCAGATAACATACCAACGATGGGTTGTCCAATTGTTCCAGATAATGGACCAGCTAACCAAATCAAGGCTAACATTTGTTTTGATATACCTAATGATAGTAGGAAAGGAGTAGCTTGACTAAATTCTAAAGACCATGCTAGTTGAACAGCACCTAGTATAAGAGTTAAGGTAATAATATATGGAGTTGAACGTGTTGGATTAAATAAGTTTTCTTTCATTTCAGAAGTAATTGTTGTTACAGAGTAATTTGAGCCATTAGAGTAATCTTGTTCATTTGTTTCAGAATTTACCAGGGTAGTCCTATCAGAGCTTGATTGAGAAAGACTGGAATACTTTGGCAAGGGCATTTGGACAACAACTATTTCATGATCTGGTGGAAATCATGTAAATTGATAAACATGTAAACATGTAAACATGTAAACATGGGGTAAGCAGCAAAAGATCAGGATTCGTGGCGGTGCAACGAGTGGCGGTGCAAATGATAGATGTGGCGCACGGTTTTAGTTAAAGAGAAAGAGTTAATCTTTAATCCTTAATCCTTTAATCCTTTAATGTCTATTTACATGACCCTTATAAAATAATTAATATACAGTTATACAAATGATTACCTGACATCCTTTCTAAAACGTTGTCCACGGTTTTCATCACGAAACTTATAAGTATTTCTAGTTTCAAATTTTTTATTTTTATTTCTAAATCTTTTATTATCCTCAGGTTTGTCTGCTATGTCAATATGTTTCTTTTCAGGATCGTAGGTATTTTCAATTTTAAAGAATTTACATAAATAATCGTATCTTCTAATTATAGCTTCATCAGGTTCAAATCTTTTCGATTTTCTAATATTAATTTTATCTTCACTTAATAAAATATCTTTTGGATTTTCAATTTTATCACTTAATTTTCTTGGTCCATCATGAAGTATCTTTTTTTCATAAACTTGTAAATCTAATTTATCAATATTTATTTCATCTCTTGGACAAATCTTAAAATATTGCTTTAAAATTAAAATACCTCTAGCTAATAATCTAACATCATTTGAAAAAATAAATAACGCTGAATAGTTTCTTATGACTATATCATCAAGTTTTAAAGCTCTATCTCTCTGTAATTGTAAAAAAAATCTTTCAGCTAATTGAATAACTTTATCATAATCCCTATAATGTCTTAAACTTGCAAAAATTTCAGTATAAGTTTTAACATCAAAATCAAATATTCGATGTCCATTTTCAGGTTGAACTCTATCTGTTAATAGTTTAATACCTAAATCTGATCTTTTATGTGTTCTGAATAAGTTCAAAGCTGAATTAAAGTTAACAATATTTAATTGACTTTTAGGTGTTGTACTCATTAATTTAAAAAACCATTCTAATTTTTCATCAGATAATTGTTCATCTTTCTTTATTCTTGATAATAGAATATTAATAGTTCTAGAATCAGGTATCATTCCTCTCTTCTTATTATCATTAAATATCTTAATTGCATCATTAATCCTTCCATTTCTTAGTAAATATTGTAAAATCGTACCCCATGCATAATGCCCTTTGGTTCTAGCTAATCTCATTAATAACACAGCTTTTTGTAATTCACCTCTTTCTAAAAACCGTTCGACATCTTGAGTAACAAGAGCTGAATCTTTCACTTGATTACCGGAAGTACCTAAAATTTTATACATCAATCTAAAATTCTTTGATTCAGAAATAGTTTTGATTTCATCGTCTGTAAAACTAGTTAATGGATCAATCTTTAAATCTTTGGGAAATTCTCTATTTGGAAGTAATGCATTTAATAATGAAATTGCTGATGCATTTTTAACTGGTCTTTCATTTTTTGAATCAATAAATGCTTTTCTAGCCAACACAGCTTTTTGCTTCTTTATACTATATATGGCTGCTGAATTGTTGTTTATGACACCATCTAAAGAATTCCTTAGGCTGCCTAACTTTATTAAACTTGGTCTCATGTGGATATATTTATTTTTAGTTGATTTCTCTATTCCAGGAAGGATTAAAAAATTATAAATTAAAAAAGTAAAAATTTGGAAGGTTAGTGTAAGTGCGGCTCAGTTGTGGCAAATGTGCTACTGCGCCATCTCTATTATTCAAAAACAAAAACACGAATTTATAAAAAATTAATTGAATTAATTTTAAGCAAAAAATTAAAATATATTAAAACCAGTATATTAATGATATGTGGTTTAAGTAATAATAAAAGAAATCTGTAAACAAGCAACAAAACGAATAGAAAGTCAAAGAAAAACAAAACATTAATGAATCATTAATGAATGATAATGTTCATAAAACAAAGAAAAGAGCAGTATAAAAAAATATAAGGGGAACAACTAAATATAAAAAAAAGGAAGTACTTTTTAATAATTAATAATAAAAATAGATAAATTAAAAAAAAAACGTTGATTTAGTAATGCAAAAAAAATTAAAAAAAAATAATAAGATGTTTGAAAACAGACATGCGTTTTAAATTGTATAAGAAAAAGAGATAAAAAAAAAAGATTCTAATAGGAAGACAGAAATGAAAAATAAATTTCATAATCTTATTATATTAACAAATACTAACCTATGAAACAACTTAGATCAAACTAGGACCATTATAAACACCAGCAGTAAAGCCAGTTTGTTGTTGTTGAGGTAAACTTGGGGTAGTACCATATTGGACAGCTCCTGAAGTAAATGGATTGAATCCAGTCTGATTTGCAGTAATTTGAGCTTGTTGGGCTTGTTGAATTTGTTGTTGATGGAATGCTGGTAATGCAGGCATGGTATTTTGTTGTGGAATTTGAGATGCACCAGTGAAAGGGTTATAACCAGTTGTATTTTGAGTTAACTGTTGTTGTTGCTGTTGTTGAAGTGCTAGCTGTTGCTGTTGTTGCTGTTGTTGCTGTTGTTGCTGTTGTTGTAATAATAATTGTTGTTGTTGCTGTTGTTGTTGCTGTTGACCAGTAAATGGATTATAACCAGTAGCTTGAGGGACTTGCTGTTGAAGAGCACCATTTGGAATACCATTACCAAAAGGATTGTTAGTCACACCCGCACCTCCAGTTAATGAATTAACTAATTTAGCTTGTTGAAGTTGTAGATTAGCATTTTGTAACAATTGGTTTTGTTGTTGTTGTTGAATAGTTTCTGGGAAAACGGGAATAGTTGGTAAATTCTCTAATCCACCAGCAGTTGGTTGACTAACTAGTTTAGTAGTGGATGAAGCTAAATTAGTTTGTTGAGGTTGAACTGGAGCAGCTGATCTGAACGGATTAGTACCTGTTAAAGTTGGTGTAATTTGAGCTGGAGCTTGCTTTTGTTGTGATTCAAAAGTAAAAGCACTTGTAGTTGAATTAGCAGCAAATCTAGTTGCACCAAAAGGATTATTGGTTTGTTGAGCTGGTAATGCAGAGTTTTCAGGAATTGTTGAAAAAGCAAATGGGTTAGTTGAAGCTCTATTTAAATTACCTCTTCCACCTGTAACTGATGACTGCAATGGATGTGGTTGACTTATAGGAACAGCACTAATTGGTGAATTTCCAAAACCTTCACTTGTAGAAGCTGTTCTTAAACCTTGAGATGGTAATGGATTTGATGTATTCAACTGTAAATTAGATTGGGGTTGAGGAATTTGTTGTTGAACTGGAAGTGGAATCAGTTGTTGTTGTTGTTGAGGAACTTGTGCAACTTGAGGTTGAGCAACAGGTTGAACTTGAGTACCAAAACCAAATCCAGTGGCATTAGATTGTAATTGTGCTTGTGTTTGTTGTAAAGCTAGTTGCTGTGTTTGAGCGTTAGGTTGAACCGAAAACTGACCATTGTTAAAAGTTTGAGTAGTTGGACTGGTAACAAATTGGGTTGCTTGAGGTATTTGTTGGAAACCATTAGTAGAAAATAAAACAGGTTGCTGTTGCTGTTGTTGTTGTAATTGAGTGAAAGGATTGAAGCCTGTTGCTTGGAAAACTATTCCAGATAAAACTCTTTGTTCAAGAGGTTGAGTTTGTTGAAGAACTTCTTGAGCTGGCTGTTGAGATAGTTGCTGAGTTGGCTGTTGTTGTTTTTGTTGTTGTACATCTTTAGGAGCATCCGGTAATGGTGTGTTTTCCTTATCTTTACCTTTACTAGATAGAGGCGGAGTTGTACCTTTCTTTTTAATTTCTTGTTCAGCTAAGTATTGTCTTCTATTAGATTCAAAATATGGATCATTCAAGTATTCTTCTAAAGAATCAGTTAAACCAGTTTGAGCATGTTTAATAGTTGGAATATGTAATTTTGTTAAATGTTCTAAATGTTTAGCAACTCTTAAGAAATCTATAACTTTTGTAGTTTCACCAGTAAAATTCTTATAAATTCTTAAAGCTCTTTGACAATCAACTCTTGATAACTCGAAAAAATGTTCTAAAACATTCAAAACACCTTCATTTAAAGATTGATATAATGCTAATAAATCAGTAATCAGCATTCTAAATGATAAAATTAAAACATCATTATTAACTTCACTTTCTCTAAATTTGCATTTTATTAAACTATCAATTTGTGATTGAACAGATTCAATTTCTCTTAATAAACCTTTTTCAACTGACAGCTTTCTTAATCTTGAATCTTTAGCTTCTTTAACAAAGTCAAATTTAGTTGCTCTAAATTCTTTAGCTCTAGTGTATAAATATCTATTATAAGAGTTTAACTGAGATAGGTTACCACCATTTGAAATGAATTTTCCACTTGAATTTAATATTCTTAAATCTTCAAACATAAATAAATGTTGAGATAAATAAGTTAAGGTAACTTTACCATCACCTTCTTTAACCAGAATATGTATCACTGTCAAAGTTTTATAAACAATTGACCAAGCGGTATCTTGTAGTCTTTTGTTTAAGGTTTTCATAACCACTCTGAAATTTTCTGAATCCAAACCATCCGCAGTAGACATCAAAATTGGTTCAATATATTTTGGTTTTGGAGGAGCCAATTTAATCTTTGTGGCACCCTATAATTAAAACATAATTAAATTGATACATTCATTTGAATTGGACAAATGAAGCACAATTATAAATTGTTAGTACTATTTATTTTTGATAGTTTTGATAAGGCCACAGTTATCGGGTGGTCCCTGAGGACACAGAATCACGGAGGATTTCTGGAAATGGCATAAAGGGAGATAACATACCTCAACCAACTTTTCGTAAGTAGTCATGATGAAATGAAAGAATTAAATATATTAAAGAGGTGGAATAATACACAGAGGAAGGAGAAATATACAAAAAAGGAAGGTAGGGTTGAAATAGAAAAGAGAACAACTTGAAATCGACCAAAAAAAAAACAGCCAGGAGGAGCGAATGTGGCGCGGGAGGCGCAGGAAGTGGCGCACGGTCACCAGTAGGGCCTTTGGTGATAACAAGTAGCAGGTTGTTCTTCAGTCATTTCAGTGTCTGATTCAGAGTCTGGAGGGAGTTCATGTTGTAGTCTTTCTCGGAGGGCAAGTTCTCTGGAAGCGTTCATCAAAATAGTCACAGTTTTATCTGAAATGCAAAATGTTAGTAAAAATTTGAAGGTTTAAGTGAAGTCGGAAGAGGAGGAACACATACCATGTAATTCTGAAGTTATTTTCTTTCTTTGTATCTTTTTATTAGAAGTCAGAACTGGAAATAAACCAGTTTCTTGATTAGAATGAGATTGTGTGATTAATTGGTAACTGTTTTCTTTGTCCTGGTCCTCTTCAAAGCATCTTTTTCTTGATACACTGAACGCTGGAGGTATGACTGAATTTGTATTAATTAGTAATGGAATACTCATGTGAGGTTATATGCTGTTGTGGTTAAGTTGTGATTGTAAAAGAAGCTAGTGGTCAAACACGTCTAAATCAAATAAATTAAAGAGAGAAATACGCCAAAAATAAATAAAATTAACTGTGGTGCGCCACGGTGCGCCACGTCATTCCGCAGCCGGAAATTTGGAGTTGTACAAAGGGGATTGGTGGGTTTGAAGATGACCTTTATCTCCCAATTACAATCAAATGATTAAGATTATTCTTTGTTTCTTAGTCCCTTGAGCAAATATCAATTAAAATATAAAGGTGGTAAACAAACATATAGATTAAATAAAAGAAAATATGATAAAAACATACACTGTAGTAGAAAATAAATGAAGAGAAATATAGAAACAACAGAGTAATTAAAACAATAACAAAATAATAATTAAAATAACTTATAAAATAAAACAATCTTAAGGAAACTAAAAAAAAATGCTTTTAAAAGAAAATCGAAAAGTATAAAATGAAATGAAAAAATGAAAAAATGTTTTTTTTTTATATGTTTTGTTAGTTAGTATGAGTAAAGTAAAAAAACATAAAAGAATAAAAAATATCAAAAAAAGCTAACAGAAAGATAAATGACATAAATGACTTAAATGAAAATGATTAAATAATGACTTAAATGAAAAAAATGTAATAAAAATGATTTGTAAATGCAAATATGATAATTTTAAAAGATTTAAATCCAACCTTCTTCTTCAAAGACATTTCCATATTTATCTTCAAAATATCCTGAAACTAATTCATCATCATCATTAAATTTATATCTTCTCTTTGAACCATCTGGGAAATAATCAGTTTGAACTTTAATACCATTAGTTAAATATTCAACAACTTTCTTAACTTGAGTATCACCATTATATTCTTCTTCAATATATGAATCTGAAGGTAATGTTGTAGCAATAAAATATCCACCATTATCATAAATCCATTTTTCAACCTTTTTAGTATCTTTTTCATAAACCTTCTTTTCTTTAATTAATTTACCATCATTAACATACCATGATTCAACTGTTCTATCATCATATTTGCAAACTTTTCTGTAACCTTGAGCTGCACCACCTGTACTATAATAACTTGTATCATATGGTTGTTGAGTTTTAGCAACTTTCTTATATCCATAACCTTTAGCAGCTTGAGGATTCTTTTGTTGTGGAGGTGGAGGTGGAGGTGGAGGTTGTTGTTGTTGTTGACGTTGAGCATAAGGTGGACCATAATTACCATAAAGATCAAAATCATCTTCAAAAGGACTAAAACCTGCATAAGCATCTTCTTCATACCAATTAAAGAATGGTTGATTAAAGAATCCATCTTCATCATATAATTTATCTTCATCAGTATCTGGTAATGGGTCATCAACTTTAACATTATAATTTGGTGTATTACTTGAATAAGAACTATAAGCATAACCTTCTAAATCATTTGGGAAAACTTTACAAGTTTTAATTAATTTACCAGTAGATCTTGAATAAGTTTTAAAATCAATTGAACCATCAGCATTTCTTCTAACTTTTCTTCTAGTACTACCTAAATCAGTTTGGAAGTAATTTGGATTGTTTAAATTATCTGGATCTTGTTGTTTTGCAGGTTTTTGAGAAGATTGTTGACCTTGGTTCTGAGCTTGAGGTTGAGGGCATGAACCTTGTCCTTGATATCCTTGGTATCCACCTTGGTACTGTTGACCTTGTTGGCCTTGAGCTTGACCTTGACCTTGTTGACCTTGTTGAAACTGTTCATATTGTTGTTTAACTTGATCATAGTAATAACGTATTGGACCACGATTCTTTTGAGGAGGAGTGATTGAAGTGACTAATACTGGAAAAACTAATAACCAGAAAGTGGTTAAAGTTAGCCAAAATGGAGCTGGCTTTGATTGCATTTTGTTTTAAATATCGATTCTTGGTATCACTAAAATTGTATCACTAATAAATTAATGTGAATTGAGTTGAACAAAACAAGAAATAGTCAAGCAAGTTTATAGAAAAGTCAAAACATCTCCTTTATATCAGCGTTTAACTATTTCATCTTTTATTTCAAAAATAGGAGCTATGTTAAAAATGGAACTAAAACCATTTTGGGCACAGTATTTCGAAACTTCTTTGAGCTTCCTCATCTAAATAACTCCTTTCAAACATGTTTGCAGTTGAAATTCAGCTTGGAGTGTAATTATATTGAAACATTTCAGTCAGATTCAAGTTGTAAGGATCTAATTGTGTTAGATGGCCTATTTTCAATGACACTTCTGTTGATAAAAGTCATAAATTATTGTTCAAAAAACATGGTTAACGTGGGTATCAGTTTCGAGCATCAAATTGTCCATTTTGGGCGTTCTAACAGGCTGGTTTTCAAGAATTACCAGAACTGATTTGGGAAAGGGACTCAGCTTAACAGAGAATCTTTGACCATACCGGATTCCTCTGTATAATCCAACTAATAAAACTGTTATATTGGAATGATTAAGGCTTTGAATAAAGTTGAAACGTGTTGAAACGACTCCTGCAAATTTCCGTGCGCCACGCTCGTGATCCGATCATGTGACCACTGCGCCACTTCCGGATCCGGAACCCCAGCAAGTTTGATTTCTTTATTGGTGGTGTGTACGTATGCTACTTGATACAATAATTTCCTTTCCAATTAATTAGTATTGGTAGCCATGAATGTCCAGTTGCTATTTGAAAAGTACTTTCAAGATACTATGTTGATTTGTTCATAAAGAATATACTATGGATGACTCACAACCAAATCAACAACAACAAGAAGAAGAAATCTTTGATTTCAATACTTCAGTATTAGAGCATTCATTATTCAAAGAAGGTCCAACTGATATTACAATTAAAGCATTTCAATCTGAATATGAATTACATAAATCTATTCTTTCTAAAAATCGTTTTTTAAAAGCTCTTATTGAATGGCCTGAATATTCAGATAATGAAGATAATGAAGATTCAGATCAAAATGAAGAAGAAGAAGAACAAGAAACCAATTCCACAATTGATAAATGTTATACTATAGAATTTGATAATGAATATATTACTAAAACCAGTTTTGAATTAATTATACTTAGATTATATGATATACCAAATTTAATTGAAGAAGAGAAGATTCCTTGTAATATGTATGCTACTGCTAGTTATTTTTCATTATATGATATTTCAACTGATATTATTAATCATGTTACTAAGGAACTAAGTTTAATTGAGCTTTCTAATTATTATGATTTTTTCGTTGGTAATACTGTTGGTGATGATTTGACTACATTTAAGAGAAATCATAAGTGCAGATATTTAATTGATGGTATAGCAAGTGATATAGAGGCTTGGGATACTTTAGATATTGGATTTATTACTAGTATTTTGATGGATGATAAATTTTTTGTTTTAGGTGAATATCAAAGAGCATTATTTACAATTCACTTACTCGAAAGACGCTTTTCTGAGGATGATATCGACCAATTGAGAGATTTTATTTTAGACAATATAGAATTTTCAAATTTAAGTTATCCTGAAATATTGGGTTTGGCTAGTTGTAAAGATTTTGAAGGTCAACGAATTCTTCCAGCAGATTTTATTTTAGATATACTGACTAAATGGGATGACTATGAATCAAAATTTAATGTAACTGCAATCACATGGTTGTGATTCTGATACGTACAGAGTCTCCTGAGTCTCCTCTATACTTGGAGATTGTTGGCAATAATTGGCACTGCTAGTCTGTTACTCTTAAAACATTATGGTGATTTTGTTTATATGGTAAAATATAAGAAAGCTCTCTGTTAAGATTACTCTTGTCTTACCATTTTCTTTTCAAATTAGCATTACAATTTTTTTAATAAGGAACAGTTAAAACTTGAAACATTTTCTTTTCTTTTAAAAGATCATTATTAAGATCACTCACTATATTTATATCTCAATACAATATATTAGTTATTTAAACTCGAAAATATGTAAGAAATGATTATTTTAGAACGTAATGATAAAGATATACAAAATAATGAATATGTAAACATAAATAAATGCAAGAATGAAATGAAAACACAAATAAATGACTAATCAAAACTAAAAGCTAGAAAAGATATAAACAAAACATAAAAACATAAAAAGAATGAAGCTCATGATAACAAAAATAAATAAAAATAAATTAATGATAATAATAATAACAATTAAGAAAAATAAAAATAAATGACTTTTTTTTAAAACTTGAGAAAAACAAAATGCAAAAAGCAAATGCAATAACATGCAGGAAAACAAAAATGAAAATGAAAATAATAATAATAAAACAAACATATGAATGAAACAAAAACAGAAACGAGTAATCTTTTTGTAGTAAAATTAATGAAAATTAATGAAAATTAAAGTAATATTGTAAACAATTTCTAGAAATTACTCCAGGAATAATAATAATAAATTGAATTTAAAAGAATTTTAATAAATCCATCCACCTTCTTCATAAACACCACCATAAACATCAAAGAAAGTTTGAGAAATTAATTGATCATCACTTGTATAACTATATTTTCTTTTAGTACCATCACCATAGAAATCAGTAACATCTTTATAACCATTAGCTAATAATTCTAATCTTCTTCTAACACCGCTAGCATTATTATATTCTTCTTCAAAATAACCACCATTTGGTAACCAATTCATTGCAAACCATCCATATTCATAAATCCATTTTTCAGTTCTTCTACCATCTTTATAAGCATGTCTTTCTTTAAAGATCTTGTTATCTGTATTGAACCATTTTTCAATTGTTTTATCATCATAATTGCAAACTATATCGACCAATTTAAGTTTAGAGTTAGTATACTTGTAATGAAAGAAATGAAAATATGCAATTAAGAAAAAGAATTCAAGTATTAAAAAAAGTAAAATATGCAAAATATGCTAAATAAATAAATGCTAAATATGCTAAAAAATGCCTTTTTCATAAAATAAACAAAGAAATTGAAGAAATAAAAATTGGGATATCACATACCTTGTCTGAAACCACCTGCATTGTTTGGAACACCTCCAACTTGGAATGCAGAACCACCAACAGGAGCAATACCTGTATAACCATCACCATTGGCATGTGGATTATAATTTGGGTATCCAGAGTAATCTTGATTATAAGCACCATTTGGATTACCATAAACAGGTTCATTTGGATTAAAATAACGTGGAACATTACCATATGAATCATCATTGAATGAATAACATTGGAAAGGAGGAACAACATAAGAACAACCACCATCAGATAATTTAGGTTCACCCCAAGTACCTCTATCAGAAGGAATATAACCATTAGCACCAAAATCATAAGCTGGGCCATCTTGCTGTGGTTGACGAGAGTAATTAGGAGGATATTGATTATTATATGGAGCATTTGGATAAGGATTTGGAGCACCAGTATATTGTGGACCATAAGCACCAGGAGCTGTTGGATTATTACTACCCCAACCTGGCATAGCAAAGTAGTTTGGATCATCTAAATATTCATCTTCTGGATAATAAAATGGATCATAAGATAATGGTTCAACTTGAGGTTCTTCAAAGATATAACCAGTATCTGGGAAAACCTTACATGATTTTAATAATCTACCATTTTGTTGGAAAGTTTTAACATCAATAGTACCATCTAAGTTTCTTCTAATCTTTCTTTTACTAGCAGCAGCACCTAAACTTTCCAGAGTTGGAGTATTTGGAGGAGGAGGAGGAACACCACCATATCTAGCTTTACCTTGTTGTAATGGAACTTGAGCTTGTTGAGGAATGGAAGCACCTTGTTGATAACCAGATTGTTGTTGATAAGAAACAGGTTGTTGCTGTTGTTGCTGTTGATAGCTACCTGGTTGTTGACCATAACCTTGTTGAGGAGGATAACCACCAGCTTGTTGTTGTTGTTGAGGTTGACCATAATTAGCTTGTTGTTGTTGCTGAGGTTGTTGACCATAATTAGCTTGTTGACCATAACCAGATTGTTGACCAGAAGGTTGTTGACCATAACCAGGTTGCTGTTGACCATAGCCAGGTTGCTGTTGTTGTTGACCATAACCAGATTGTTGTTGACCTTGTTGATAACCTTGAGGGGGTTGTTGATAACCAGATTGTTGACCAGCTTGATAACCTTGTTGGAATGGAGGTTGTTGTTGCTGTTGATAACCTTTTTGATAGCCACCTTGTTGTTGTTGTTGTTGTTGTTTCTGATGCTGTTGATAAGCAACAGGTTCAGGTTGTTGATTTCTAATTGGAGGAGGACCATAAGAATTTGCTAAATCAATACATGATGTTATGACTAGCAATAATTGTAGTAATTTAAATTGCATTTTTAAAATGATTTACTGAAAATGAATTGAATTAAGTTCAGTGATAAATTGTTAATTTTGAGTGGAATTGAATTGAATTTAAATGAATCAAATGAATTAAATGAAGTGAAAAGCTAACAGGACAAGTTGACTGGTCACAAGCATAAGAAAGCAGGGACTTCAGTTAGGTTTATATAGGATTGGCATTGTTATGAATCGAATTCTGTATTCACTCCTTTCTTCTGTTGAAATAGGAATTATCCCTTCCCAGAGAATTTTAGTTCCAAAAGAACAACTTCCACTGTGAAAATAAAAGTTCAAAAAATATTCAGCTTTGTTCAATCCAGCCATCTTTCAGAACACTCCGTGGACGCCAGAAACCCTCCTGCCTCCACGGGATCTCAACGCCTGGTGTTTATCTAGTCATGATTGAGTTGAACCAGAACATTCAACCCATAGTAAACCAACCAGAATTAAACAGATCCACCAAAACTTCAACAAAAACCGTTGGACTTGTAGTTTCGGATCCGGAACCAGTGTCAGTGCGGCTGTGCGACCCACAACATTTGCGCTGTCGTGGGTGGCTGGTTTTCACTATTTTGCTCCCCTAGCTGTTTTTACCTAACTTTAAGGGAGCTTTAGTAGATTTAAAGGTGGTTGACAATATACCAGGTATCCATATAGATATATCTACAGAACCGTGTTATTGGTGGTACATTAAAATTTAAAAACAAGCAGTGTTTTGATCTTTGATCAACAATTCAACACATCAATCATTTAAAGATTCAGCTATATTACAATTTACAATTTGAAATAAATTCATAATGACTTGATTTGAGTAAATCAAGGAGTAGTTAATTGATTCAGTTGGTCCATAAGTTATATTGTAGTTGAAGGGATATATTATAAAGGGATGATAATATGTCTTTTGTTGTAAGTTGAAGAAGACATAAAAACCTGAAAATTAATCATGTTTATTACTAGTACTGAACCAAATTTCAAAGTTATTTTTTATGAAAATGATCTAAAACCAGCTTTTTTTATGAACTTCAGGGACTATTCAAGTTAGCCAACGTACCTGGTCTTTCTATCTACCCTTAAGTGGATCTATATACTTCTTCAACCCTACGATCAAGTACAGTACTTTGAACCTTAAACAACTGAAGAGCCTATATCTTGTAACTATTGAAATACAGAAATTAGTGATAAAGCAAAAGATAATTTATTATAACATACACATATCCTATATGTACTGTAAGAGAGCATTATACAAAACTTAAACTATATGTATATTTAAAAGAAATTAATATTCATTTCTATCTTCAAAATGATACTGGTAGTGATGAAATTTTAATGCTGTTTGATTTTGATTTTTCAGATGGTGCTGGCTGATATTATCATAAAGTATCAAAAGACATCGCTGTTGTTCTTAATTATTAATTGTTGATAAATCTTAAATATTTGATAATGAATCGAGAGCTAATTGATCATCATTAATTGTCTTACTTGAATTTTAAATAAAATTGAATTCAAATTAATTTAATGTATTTTCTAACTCTTTACCATTAATTGTTAATTTAGTTAATGAATCAACTGGTAGTCTATCCCATATTTCATTAATTTTAAAGCTTGAATCCTTTGGATTATCATTTAATGATAATTTTTTTATTTTTAAACATCTGCTTAAATCCATCTTGGTAAAACATAGATTACCTTCAACTGTTAAATTAATTATACCACAAGGTAATTTATAATATTCATTTGAGGATGTTATAGGTGACTTTATTTTTATATCTAATATATGGATTGAATCAGGCATTGAATTAAAAGATTTTGAATCAATTTCGTCACAATAAATTCTTAACACTTGTAAATGTTTCATATTTTTAAAATCACAATTAATTATTTTTGATTGACCAGTAATACCAAGGTATATCAAATTATTATTTGATTCAAATGATATATTTTCATATATTTTATTTTCATTTTCTCTTAAATGTAACATATCTATCTTTTTAAACAAACTTAAATAATTATTTAAATCAGGAGTTGCAAATTTTGAAAATGAATCAGTTATAAATCTACCTTTAAAAAGAGCTGGATCTTTTATATCTGAAAATGAAAAATCTGGTGAGTAAGAGAATATTGTAATTTTATTAGATAGTTCTAATACTTTGGCCAAACTGTTCAAGCCAGAAACAGTAGTAACTAATGTTCTGAATCTTAATTCTTCAAGAGATTTAATTTCAGTAATAGTTTTAATCCTTTTTAAATTTATATCTGTATAATCAAGATAAATTGTAATAGTAATGTTCTTTAAATTGGTGAATTTAGATGACTTCGATGATATATAAGGTATATCATTATCCTTACAATAATGAATTGTTGTCACTTTATCTAATGGCACTTTCAATGTATCAAATATTTCTTTAGTATCAATAAATACATCAGAATCAAATGATGAAATTATAATATTTTTGCTAAATGACATTAATAATTTTTTGGTTTTAGTTGGTGTTCTATTATAAAGGAATGCAGCATTAATTTTCAAATTTTCAATTTCAAATTGTTTAAATAAATTGATATAATATTTCATAGGATATTCTTTTGAAGGTGCAAATTTAAAATGTGAAAGAACGTGTAATTTATCATAATATTCATCATCAAAAAATACTGTTAGTTTAAAACCATCAACCAATTTCAAATAATCAGCAAATAATTTAACATGATCTAAAACATCAAATGTGGTCATTGAACCACCAATAATGAAACATTTTAATTTATGTGGTAATGGTTTAACTAAGTCAATGTAATTTTGAAGAATTAAAGGTATTTCGACTCTTTTGATTCTGGGTTTCTTTCGTGGATTCTCCATGTTTCTTGCTAAACACTAAAAGGTTTAATATAATGAATTTGATATAACCAAGTATAAGAAAAACTATGGCCTGTCATTAATTTAATTTACGCGTTGGAAAACAGATCGATTTTTCGTGAACACGACCAGTTTTTGTAATCCCCGAAATTAAAGCCGACACACTGTTTTTAAAAAACAATTGAAATTACTAATTTATAGTTATTTCATTTTCAAGAAAAATCATATAAAATTTATTATAATACACAGGTGCTATATGTACCACAAAAAAAGAAAAAGGATTATACTTATGCCAGAAATAGTCCCAATTTATGGAATTATTATAACACAATATCATATACCGTTGAATTCAAAAGATCCAATAGTAAAGACAATTTTTTTTTCATCTTCTTCATGGTTGGCTTCAATCTATTCAATCTTTCTATTCATTATTGCTTGGACAGAATGGTTCTTTTCTGACTTGGTCTTGAGCTTGGTGGTTTGTGGTGCTGTTGATCGATATTGATGATATCAATTATTGAACAAATTCTTTGAAACAACTGAAAAGATTAAAGATGAAGGTAAACCAAATTATTTTAATAAAATTGCTGCCACTCAACAATCAACCTTCTCTTACCTTCAAAAGACAGCAACCAAATCCAAAACAGGAAGTTCAAAAAACAAAAAGATTAGAAAAGTTGCAATTAATTCAGGAATTTGCTACCTTACTTTCAGAATTTAATTACTTACTGGAAGATAAGTTGTATCTTTGCTATCATAAGTTAAAACCTTGCAAATCTTCATCAAACTTCACTCCAGTGTCAATTGTTGAGAAATTTCTGAACGTGGTTGATTCAAATGACTCTGATAATTTGGTTGGTTCTTCATTCTTCATCAAAGAAGCAACTTTAAGTTTAATTGAAACTGAACAGATGGTTTACAACGGCTGTGCAACATGTTTAAAGAGTGCTAACAAGTGCAAGGGAGTTGGTCATAAATCCCACTTCAAACCTTCATATATGCCCAGAAAACAAATGGTTATGCTTTAAATGCGGTTTTTTACATTATGAAAGTTCAACTTCTCATACTATTCTTAGAACCCCATGTGAACTTGGTAATCAAAGTCTTTTCTTTAGTATTCCATTGTTGGTTATCTTAGTGTTATCTTCTAATAAACTTCAAGATGAATTAATTAAAATTTGTCCTGTTTTCAAATTATTTCATTCTAATGATTTAGCTCTTGTCTGGAGACAGTTGATTAATGATGTTATTATTATTCAAAGAGTTTCTGGTAGATTGTATCACTTCATGGTTCTTTGCTTGGGTTCAATTATCTCTCCAATTTTAAGAGAAATGGTTGCTGGACAAAAGGAGTGAGTTTCTGGTAGATTGTATCACTTCTTGGTTCTTTACTTGGGTTCAATTATCTCTCCAATTTTAAGAGAAATGGTTGCTGGACAAAAGGAACGAGTTTCTGGTAGATTGTATCACTTCTTGGTTCTTTGCTTGGGTTCAATTATCTCTCCAATTTTAAGAGAAATGGTTGCTGAACAAAAGGAATTAGAAGCTTTAGCTGATGAAGATGATTTTGATTCCGAAGATCCAGAAGAAACAGAAAACTAACTTTCTCTCGTTTTTCTCTTTTTAGTAAATTTTAAAATTCAAGAGATGATTTTGTTCATTATTGGAAAAATTCAAACTTGATCATTAGATTATTTTAAATATTCAAAAAAACGCTTAATTTCTAATCACAAATGATAGATTCCTAAACCAAAATCATTTTGACCATAAATAGTTGAACTTGATGCAATTCCACTTTCTAAATCTAAATCAATGTCATCATTGTTAATTCTTAAATGTTTAAAATATTGAAAATATGATGGTTTATCTTTATCAAGTTCATATTCTCTTTCCTTACCATAAACCATATCAATATTTGTTTTTGTTTTCAATTTATGTTTTGAAATGATCCATTTAATAAACATGAATAAAATTAATAAGGGGAAAATGATCCAATAAATGAAAACTAAGAGAGTCATAATTGTATCATTGAATTAGACAACCTGAACTTGGCCAACTTCAACAGTTTCTAACCATTTCCAAATTACCAAAGAACAGCAGACAAGTCTGCTTTTAAAGATGAAGATGGGCATGTCCTAGCTTAGCCTAGCTAGTTGTTGCTGTTGCTGTCGTTGCTGTTGTATGCCCGTAGGCCCACATCTTTGTGTCATACGACGATTTGTTGTGTTGTTCAATTCTATTTATGGACGCTGCTGCAAAAATTTTAATTGGGAGGGACACGACCAGAATTAAGGACTGCCGAAACTACTGCCGAGCTATTTATAAATTTTTACAAAGAGTGAATAAAATAGATTAAAGCAAAGATATAAAATGTAGTAGCAGTCACATAGCTCAATAATAATGTAGACCGTACACACAAAACTATAAAAAACCCAAATTGTAATCTCCAAGAAGTGAAAATAGTTATAAAGTAAATGTATATGCAAAGAATAAAAGAATAAATAAATGATAAATAACTAATTAAAACGAAGAACCAGCAACATTATTATTAGTTATTATTTCATTTTTAAAAAATTGACTTGTAAAATAAATATATGCTATTAGCATTGTAAAAGGAATTAAAAAAATTATAGCATCATGAATAGTTAAACCATTAGCATACCAAAATACTTCCCATTTATAAATTTTTTTAATACTATCTAATGAATGTAATAATTCATATCTAAAAACAGACGAGAACTCATCACAAATAAATAAATTAATTTTATGATCAGTATCAGTATTATTGTTTGTTGTTGTTGTTGTTAAATCTTTAATTGAAAAATATTTTAAACTTAATGGTATATGATCTAATATAATATTAACATCATATTTAATTGAGATTGTTAAATTAATTGATTTAATTGAACCAAATTGAAAATTAGTTAAGTCAATTCGATGACTATGAAAATTCATATCAATAAATAAAGGATTTAATTGAGTTTCAATATCATGTAAAATTAATAACCCATTTTCAAATTTATAATGAGAAATTAAAATTTTACTTATAATTTCTTGAATTTTAATTAAATTATATTTTGTTGTTATTGGTATTACAATTTTTGAATTTAATGATTTTAATTTACCAACATTAATATCATAACAACAACAATTTTTATCATAAATTTTAAAATTTCTTTTTTTCCAACTAATAAATGGTTTTGAAAAATAATCATGAACAATTGAAAATTCATTTAAATTTGATGGGAAATATTTATAAATATCTGTATCAATTAATGATCTAGTTGAAACAACATTTGTTTGAATTTGTAAATTATTTAAATGTTTTAAATTTTTTAAATTTTTAAATGTTGGTATTGGCATTGTAACTTTAAAATTTTTTAAATAAATTGGTAATTCTAAATTATCTAATGCAAAACAATTAATAATTGATAATTTGTAAACATTATTTGATATATTATTAATTGAAATCGATCCTCTAATACCTGTTAAATCTTCTAATACTAATTTTTTTAAATTTGGTAAACCAGATAAATCAAATATGATACCTTTCCAAGAACCAATAATTGATAATGAATTAATTGAATTATGATTTAAATGAACTAATAAATTAGGTAGTTTATTAATACCAGTATTATGAAATGTAGTATTTTTAGGTAATGATAAAGAAATATTTTCTAAATATTTAAAATAATGAATCCAATTAAAATCAAATTCAGTATTTTCAACAATAATTTCAATTGATTTAATGAAATCACTAATTGGATATAATTCTTTAATCCATCTACCTTTTGGATAAATTCTCATACCAGGTTCTAAATGTTTAATAAAGTCTTGACCTTTTAAATTCATTTCAATATTTAAATCAATATGATTTAAATGGAAGTTTTCAATTATTCTAACAAAATCTCTATTAATTTTTGAAAATATAATTGGTTTGATAGTAGTTAATATTAATTTTTTTAAACTTATTGGAATTTGAAAATTATCTAAATGTAATAAATCAGTTATTGGATCAATTAAAATTAAAACTTTTAAATTAATCATTTTTGATAATAAAGAAATATCAAATCTATGATTAATATTAATCTTTAAAGTTGTTAAATTCTCAAAAAAATAGTTTGGAATTGTATCATTATCATTATTGTTATTATCAAAGAATCCATCAGGTGCAGATAATTCAATTGAATTATTAATTAAAGTTTTAAAATATTTTAATTTATGTTTCTCAGTTGAATCTTTAAATAAATATAATTTAACTTGTAAATTATTATTAATCATAAATTTAATTAAATGATTAGGTATAATTGAATGAGATAAACCTCTTTTACCAAATAATAAATGATTTGGAGGTCTTAATAAGATAAAGAAATCTCTTTTATTTAAAATAGAACAAACGATCCCATCAAAATGATCATTAATATCAATTGAATCAGCTAAATCATCAAATGTAAAACAATTAATCATGATATCAGTTAATATAATTAAACAAATCTCAATTGGTAAATAATCAAGGATATTCATAAACACTTCATCAAAGTAATCAGTTGTAAAGACTTGAGCATGTTTTCTCTTCTGACAGATAGTATGGATTGAACTTCTTCTAACAAATCTTTGTAAATCTATCAATTGGTTATTAATCCCATTCAATTCAACTTGTGTGTTATTAAGTTGTTCTTGTAGCTGTTCCACAACCGGATTACCGTCAGACATAGCTTTGTTCTAGTCTAGTGTTGTTGCGATAAAGACAGTAGGACCATAATCCTCTGACACCACTCCTTCCATCATCAATTGACATTTCTATCTTTAGGAACGTTTTTTATTTTATTTTTATTAAGGCAAAAAAGTTGGGCCAGCGGGTTTCGGATCCGGACGCCAGAGTTCTACAAATGGACTAAACTAAGATATCAACTATTAAAAATCATAACTCATAAACATAAAACATAAAAGACAAAAGAAAACTTAGTATAATTCATATTCTTCAATAACTTTATCGGATCTGATGACAGAACGTTTAATTAATTTGTTATCTTTATAAACGAATTTATTAATTCTACCATCATCATGATATTTAACACTTTCGTATTTATAACTTTTGTTAATCTCAATTGTTTTAGTTATACCTAATTCAAATGAAGCTTCAGTCCCAATAAATTTATTTGAATCATTTTTAAATGTAATTAAACTAAAATATCCATCATTATTAAAATTCTTTTCAATAATTGATTCATCAATTAAATTATATTCTTTTTCTCTAATTAATGTCTTATCTGATAAATAATATCTTTCAATAGTCTTTGTTTTATAATAATAAATTCTAATAAAACCTTTGTTTGCAGAATCATGATTCACATCATCATCATTAATTAAACTATTCAAATCTAATTTACCATTGACAACATTCATATCAACACCTTTGATTAATTCAATATAAAATCCTGATCTTTTAAATATACATTTAGTTATACGATTAGGATGTTTTAAATCATTTAAATAAGCTTCATTTATATCACCATTTGGAAACTTTTTAATAGATTTGATTAATCTGAACTTTTCATAAATCACTGTATCAATAGTACCATCATTATTATATCTTATCTTGGTTCTATTTCTTTTTAAAAATAATGATATTGGTATTAAAACACTTATAAATGATAGAATTGTAGTATAAATATTGGTTGACATTGATGATTCTATTTAATCATAATTGTTTCGATCAACTGTTTTTTATAAAATATAGGAAATTCTAGTTACTTTTATATTATATTGCTCTTAAAGTATGATTCTGAAGGATTTGTAGAATTCAAATTTAATTGGCTATCTTAAAATGCTCATGTTTATCTTTTGATTGTTAAGCTTATCATCATAATTGACTCATTCTTCTCGTACACCTATATTGGCATGATCGAGTATCTTCATAATGATCTAAAATGATTGGAATTCATATAGCTGACTTGTGAATACTGTTGTTTTGCTGAAATCTAGGGAATAAAGAAAACTCATCAACTTCAGCACTTTAAAAAACTGTACCGCCACACAGGGTCTGTATGTGGCTGGTTATAAAAGGGATGTGGCGCAAATTTCTTATCTGCTAAGTCCGCCGCCTTAGAGAAGAACTCTACCAATTGATCTAATTGAAACCAATTAATGAATCACCTACTACTTTTTCCTCTAAGTGTCAATTAAGAACTAAAGGTAAGATGTTAATGGAACGTACAATTTTAAAACCAGTTACAGGTAGAATTATTGAATATGCACCAAGATTAACAGCATTTGAATTTGGTGATTTACATTCAAAAAAAGTTTTAGTATTTGTTGGTGGATTAACAGATGGATATTTAACTGTACCATATTTACCATTATTATCAACCAAATTAAATGAAATTGGTTGGTCATTAATTCAAATTCAATTTTCATCATCATTATCAGGTTGGGGTACAGGTTCATTAAATAGAGATTCATTAGAAATTAGTCAATTAATTAAATTTTTAAAAACTGAATCAATTGAAAATGGTGGTGGTAGATTACAAATTGGTTTAATGGGTCATTCAACAGGTACACAAAATACGATTCATTATTTAACAAAATTTGAAAATAAATCAATTGATGAAATTATTAATTTTGGTATTTTACAAGCAAGTGTTTCTGATAGAGATGCAATGTCAACTTTTATGACTCCTGAATTTATAAAAGAATCAATTGAATATTCACAAAAATTAATTGATGAAGGTGGTAAAGATGAAGTTGTTCCAATGAAATATAGAGAAAAATTCTTTGGTGCACCAATTAGTGCATATAGATGGAATTCATTAGCTAGTAAAAAAGGTGATGATGATTTCTTTTCTGCTGATTTAACAGCTGAAGATCATAAAGAAACATTTGGTAAAGTTAATAAACCATTACTAGTTTTATATAGTGGATCAGATGAATTTGTTCCAACTACAATTGATAAACAAAAACAATTTAATGGATTTAAAGAAGCAACAGATCCTAAATATTGGTCACCATTAAGTGAGATTGTTAAAGGTGGTACTCATAATTTAGGTGGTGAATCAGAAGAAGGTGCTCAAGAAAGAGCTGCTTCATTAGTTGTTAAATTTATTGGTGGTCTTTAAATAGTTTTTCACTGAATTTTGCATTGACTTTTTTGATAGTTTTTGAACTTTTTTCATCGCTAGTCGATGAGTCTTATGGTAACTATCTTATTAATAGAATACATTTAGAGTACATTATTAAAATACTGTAATCAAGTAATTTTCAGCTAGTTGTTTCGGGGATCGAGAAGTACGGGCACTGAAAATCAAATCGGGCCGAAATTAAATAACTTTAAAACTTCACCAATGCCACCAATGATATAATTCGAATTAAATTTAAGATATCGAAAGAGTATAAAAGTGGGGTTATGTGAATGTTCAACAGTTTCAATCAGTTTGATCAAGTTGAAGCAAGTTGCATGGGTTAATTGGTAAAAGGTAAATGCTAAACGTACAGAGAGAGAACAAGAGAGAGAGGCGGCATATGATTTACAGAAAAATTAAAAGAATAGTAACAGATTAACAGTTAAAACGTTGAAGTTGCACATCAAATAAATTGTAGTACAGTATAGTTAATGATTACAATACAAATTAATAGTTATCATAACGAATATAAATCATAATGTATTAAGCGTGATAGTTAGAACTAGCTAAGAATTGAAAATAAAGAGAATGAAAACATAAATATAAATAATAATATAACCCCAATAGTAATTAATAATTAAATTTAATTAAACAGAATCACCAGTATTAACCTTATATTCTCTAGCATTACCAGGACCAGAAGCTAAATAACCTTTAATTAATTTATTTTGTGTTTCATTATGTTCATAAACATCATCTTGAAATCTATGATGTCTTTTCTTTTCAATTTCTTCTTGATCTAATTTATTTCTAATTGCATTTGCAAATGTTGGTCTTGCAAAATATGAAGTAGCAACTAATGGAACAGTAACTAAAGCAACACCAAAGAAGAATTGAACTGCTGTTGATCTTGGAGCCATTTTGATTTATTGATTGTATGAAGAGTTAGTTATAATTAATTAATTATAAGTGATAAAATAAAATCTGAAATTAAGATTGAAAATTAAAAAAAAACAGGGAAAACAGGAGTATTTATACTGTTTGTTGAAGTGGTTCGATTTACAAATCTCTTGCTACCAAAACCCGCTGACGTAAGCGCGATCATTTACATCTCCTCATTTTGTAGAAATCATGAGACTTTTAATTTTACTCTTATTTCTGACAATTTCTGAGCTGGTTTTAAGATTAAGATCGTTCTTATTGGCTGAATGATTTGTGAGAGACCATCTCAGGATGATAAGGATCAGATTCGTATATTGAACAATTTGAACTGCTTATCAGTATTGCAGGAATTTACTAAAATTGCGCTAGCTACTAGCTGCTTACGTAATATCGACGGGATGAGACGCGTCGATGCTGGCTTACGTAAGCGTTTGCCCACTTTTTAAAAAAGGGCAAAATGTGGCAAAAATACTCTATGAAACCAACTACTTCTTCATCACATCGTCTTCAAAACACACCATAAACAAGGATTAGAAAGTATGTCATCATGAATCACGGATATCTTATGATTAATTGGTGCTAGCCTGCTAGGTCAGGCCAAAAAAAAGTTCAATTCCATTGCATCTTCATCTTCCTGCTTCCGGTGGTCTCCCCTGCTTCCGTTTGATTCTTCTTCCAGTTGCTAAACTAACACTACCAGCTTTTTTGTAATCATTTTGTGAAAAAGTCATGTTGATATAATTGCTCCATTGCAAAAGAAATATCAGGATCTTGATCCTCGTCTTCAGTAACTCATTGCAACTTCTTTCATGGTAACTTCTTTATCAAATTGATTTTTGTTTTGGTGGTTTAATGATATAATGATTGAATCAAATAGTTAGAATCATTATTATTATTATTATAATTATCAACATTAATAGCTCTATTACCAACATTAATATCGTTTAAGTTTTCAATTTCTTACATTCAGAACCAAATTGAGAATTCCCGGTTGATTAATAGTGAAAGTTTGATTATTGTTATCATGGTTGTGTTGAGCTGTAACTATATTTTCTCCATTGATAATAGGAAATGGATTAGTGATTCTTACTGTGTTCATTTGATTTAGCCTGAGGGAGATGTTGTTTTCAGTGATAATATGTTATCCATCCATAACCAGAGTTTGTGCATTATTTCCATTTTGAATTATAACTGGGTTAAATGTTATATCCAATTGAGACATGATGGTGTTCGTGTGAATCTTTTGAAAGTAACAGTTATGATTAGTTTTCAATAAATTCATTGATTGTGATATTGAAATGAAAACTATTGAAATGAAAACTTCAATCTTGCATGATACGAAAATAAAATTGGGAAGTCATATCATAGTTGCTTTATATATTGCTTTATATTAATTAAATAACTTGCTATTATTAAAATTATTAAAACCCAGCCTACTTACAGTAATTGAAATTGAATTTATTCAAAAACATAAATTATTGATCAAATTATAAACAAGCTATAGTAGTAAACTAAAAATTTTAAGAAAAGATATATAAAAAAAAGAGTAGATCAGAATAATTATAATTATACTTAATTCTTTTTACCAAAGAAACTATCATAATTACCAAGAACAAATCTAAATCTAACATCACCTTCATCCATTCTCTTCCAAACTTTAGTAACATTTTCTTCATTAATATCAACTTCTTCAATCCAAGGTTTAATATCATGTTCAGCAGCTAATTTTAACATATATTCAACATCTTTTTTAGAACCAATTGCAGAACCAGTAATTGAATAACCTTTAGATAACATTTGAAATGGAACAACTTTTAAAACTTCATCAGCTGGTGGAGCAGTAATAAAAATTAATTGACCTCTAGCTCTTAATAATGATAAAGTTGAAGAAACAGCATTTTGACTAAATGATGAAGCAGTATTAACAATAACATCTAATGAATTACCATATTTTTCTAAATAATTTTCTTCATCAGTTGAAATATAATGATCAGCACCTAATTTTAAAGCATCATCTTTTTTTTTATCATTTCTTGATATAGCAGTAACTTCAGCACCTAAAGCTTTTGCAAATAAAATTGTCATATGACCAATACCACCAATACCAACAACACCAACTTTTGTACCTTTTTTAACATTACCTGTAATTAAAGGTCTAAAACCAGTTATACCACCACACATTAAAGGAGCAGCATATTTACTTTCAATTGAATCAGGAATTTTAAAAGTAAATCTTTCAGTAACTCTAATATAATCAGCATAACCACCTTGAGTTGTTTCATTATTTCTATGTTTATAAGTACTTAGATAAGTAAGTGTATTATCTGAACAATGTTGTTCTAAATCATTTTTACATTCATAACAATCACCACAAGAAGCAGCAGCAGCACCAACACCAACTCTATCACCAATTTTAAATTCAGTAACTGAGGAACCAATATTAACAACATGACCAATAATTTCATGACCAACACAAAGTGGTAAATAAGGATTACCCCAATTACCATGAATTGCATGAATATCACTACCACAAATTGAACAAACTTCAATTTTAATATCAACATCTTCAGGTCTTAATTCTTGAACTTTATAAGTAAAACTTTCAGCAATTGGAGTTTTTGAATATTCTTTTGTAATACCAATTGCATTAATTGTTGATAATTTAGTTGCAGACATTTTTTTTTGATTGAAAATTGAGTTTTAATTGAGTTTAATTGAATTTAACTTGATGATGGATGGTCCAATGAATTTTATTCCAGTTGAGTAAAATCATGAAGTATTTATACTAGTTTTTCAATATTCATTGGTGTATGTGTACATTGATTTGTAATCATTGTATAGATATAAGTTTTAATTTTCTTTTCTCCTATTTCCATAATTTCCAGCATATATATAAAGAGTGATATTCAAGTGATTATTCAAGTTTATTGTAAAAAGAATAGAAAAGAAACAGACGTCGAATCACTTGCGTGCTCACGTGCTGTAAAAATACTTTAGTGCGGGAAAGGCACGTGCCTGCATAACTCCACGCACGCCGTGCTATTGGCCGGGGATTACAATATTATCTCCTAAAAAGCGGATATCATCCGAGAATCTCCGGATGATCCAGATTCGTTAGCGAGAAAGAAGTTTCCAGATATAGACTGCATTTTTAACTGACTAATGGTTTTAAAGGTTTTAAAAGATATTAGTTTAAAATTTAAGTTAACGTATGTACTATATATAGCTTCAATTAACTGATCATGAGAAATATCCACTATATTAAACAGCTATACAGTATAATCATGAAGGAGTTATAGCTAGGTGAGATATTAAATTTTATTAATTAAAGTTAACCAAACATATGTTACAAAAACTATGAGTCTTCTTTCATAAAGGAGTTGAAAAATTATTAATTAAAATTAAAATTATTAAAAATTAAATTTTCAAACTTTGTTTTCAGTTTCATGAAAATTTAACTGAATTTATCAAATAATCTCCATTTTTGCATATATATATATATGATCATGATCGATTGTCATCAATTAATTTTATTAAGATTTTTAATTGCATGGTATGGTATTATCTAATTTTAAGTTTAACTAGCTTGATGCTATTATAATTAGTAGCCTATAAGTATACGTACGTCTTATAATTTTGAATTGATCATGATCGAATTAATTGATCGGTTTCTTACGTATATACGTACAAAAGTAATAATTAATCAAATAAAAATAAAAACAGTCAATTAATTTCATATAGTAATCAGTTTTCACTTTTCACATGCAATATACAACTACTGTAATAATAATTAAATATTTGTTTATATATTGAAATGTAACATGGAATTGTTTATGGGTAACATTGAACTTATAAGTTTGAAATTTAATAACGTACGTACGGCCGGACTATACCATATATATAGACCCACGGCCGTTATATATAATTCCCTGGTCCTCAGGCTGAGCTTGAGCCGCAATCAGCGCCGCATGATCTGTCTCACGCCGTGTAGAAATCCCAGTTAGCAGGGCGCCTCACTCGCTTAAAGCCGCTATCTCATATCAAATCAGGCCAGAAATATAATATGTTAATTTCCCAGAATCCCTAGATATTGTTTCAGTTTTAATTCGTTATAACTACTTTTCCTTATATTAATTGGCAATTGCAATTGGTTTTCTAGTTATATATAATTAATTTTAATCAACGTAAAATTAACAACAATTAATTAACTCATGATGATGATAAGCTATTAATACTTCAGCCATATATTTGTGTGTGTATATAGCCTTTATTGGTATAGCTAGTATATAGTTTATTTTAATTATTTAATTAATGATTTTAATGTCCGACTATATAGTTCAATTGAAATATATATATATATATGAAATAAATAAACTAAATTCAAATCATTGTAACATTAATTGTTATAGTTTCTAAAGCTCATGATCATATATATCAATTGCATCTTTAAAGTAAAGACTGTTTCAGTTTAATTGATTGAATAAAACTAGTATTGATTAATTTCGCAAATATAATCCAACACTGTGTGTGACTGCATGATGATGATGATCATTGCAATCGAATTATATCTAAGTTAATCTATAACTAATTAACTAGATACATTGAATCTTTGATAAATTCAACTCGATTTAATCAAGTCAAAAGAAAAAAAACTAAGTTTTGTTTGGAAAAATTAAGATTTTGCATGTTGATCCATCATCTCCATAAGGACGTACCCCATATCCGGATCATCCATAATGGACCATAAATGTAAATTTAATGATCATTGAAATCTGAAAATAGTAATTAATAAAAATAAAATAAACATTAAATTTAATGTTAATATTTTAGAATTAATCCAAGTTAATTAGGAAAATATAATCCAATTATAATTTCAACAAAACTTCTAATGAAAGTTATGAAACAAGAAAAAACTTCAATACTGTATATGTCATACGACAAATTATTGAAACTATAGAGGTATTATAAAAATTAATTGTAGCTAGTGAATTGAAAAATTTAAAACTTGTATACATGCACTTATACAAATTACAAAATAATCCTCCGAAAGAATTAACGTTGAGTAATGAATCTAATGATGATATTCAGGATATACTATATATATATGAAACAAACTTATATATATATAAATCTATATATATCAATTGATCGAATTATATAATTGAAAATTTGAATAACAACGTAGTATTTTAATTGTTTTAATTGCTTTAAAATTAACTGAACTTACTGAAGATGATATTATATTCTAAGATATTCTATATAGCTATATTTAATTGACCAATTTGATGAAATAACATATATATGATCGATATTCTAGACTTCTAGTATATTTGACCAATTTGAGGATCTTAATTGATAAAAAAAATTAGTTAATTTATATTTGAATATTATAATTTGATAAAAATCAAAGATATCGAAGAAAATCAATATATATCAATGAAAAGTTTGAAAACTTTAGTTAAATATCACTTTTAATTCATTGCATATCAGTTGATATAATTCATGAATTAGATAATATCATGATTCAATCATGCAACAGCAGTTATTGATAAAATCCATTTTTAATTATTCTCTGACAGCTAGTACGTACGTCGATCAAGTTATAGAAAAACAGCCAATTATATTAAAACGTGCAATTAATTGAATTAAATGAATACAGTAATCGAAGTTTTTCGTGTATCACTGGCTGGTTTAAGAACAATTATATAATTACGTGTCAGGACAACTCCAAGATAGCTCCTTAAGTTTACCTTGTCAAGTAGTATTTATATATTTAGATGAATCGAGGATGTATTTTAGCAGTATTTTAGCATGCTGTCAACAAAGCTTCGATGGCGCCAGCGAATCAAATGACGCAGAGCAGCAAAGGGGCCGCCCGCAGCCGCCCGCCGCTGCCGCCCAAAACGGAAATCGTCCGAAACCGAAACGCCGGACGCGCGTGCTGTAACTCGCCAGCCGCCGCCGCCCCGCCCGCCGCGCCGCATCCTCTGGCTTGCTCCAACAATGCAAAATGCAATGACAATGATAAACAACAAAGGGAACAAAACAATATAAATACTCAGTGATATGCCTCCAAATTTCCTGGTTTTGTTTGTTTACTCATTTCATCCCATTTATTTCAAGTACAACTATATAACCCACTTGCTTTGCCCATTTCCATTTCCTCTACCTAGTATCCTGTTCCTTGTTCCTGTTCCTTGTTCCTTGTTTTTGATATACCATAATCTCTAAGATGAAGAGATCCCTCTCTCAAACTCCTGATCCAAACATTTATCATACTTCTTACAAATTACAATGTATAAGAAACAACAACAACAACAATGATGAACTTCAAACTAATCTAATCAATAAACAAATATTTGATCCTATATTATTAATGAATCAAATTCCAATTGAATTAATTCATAAAATTACTAAACTTTCAATCATTTCAAATTGTACAACAACTTCTCAATTCATTTCAATTTTCAATTCAAGTTATAATAATCCTTTATATAATCATTTCTTTAATCATATTTTAAAATCTTTAATTAATTCTTTCCATTTAATATTTAATGAATTTGAAATATTAATTACTCATACTTCAACTAATAAATCTTTTAATTCAATGCCATTACATTTATTACCATTTCCTGAATTTTTATCTTTTGTTCAAATATTAAAATCAAATAATATTAAATTCTTTAAAATTATTGTTAATTTTTATCATGAAATTGATTTTATTAAAGATTTATTAATTCATTGTTCAAATCAATTGATTTTAAAAGATGAAGAATGTTATTTTGATATTCAATTAATTAATGATTTAATTCAATTAACAAATTTAAAACAAATCATTATTCCATTAAATGCTTATTGTAAATTTAAAACTAATTTATTAAATTTTCAATCGGTTAATCATTTAATTATTTCTTTATGTCAAGATGATTTATATGAATTAAATGATTTAATTTTAATATTTCAACAAATTTATCATTGGATTAATAATTATTCAATTGATGGAAAAACTAAATTGTTAACTTTTAATTTAATTTTATCTGAATCTTTATATTTAAATTATATACCTCAATTAGCTCAATTAGCTGAAAATTCTGGTATTGGAAAAATTCAATTTCATTTATTAGAATTTGATGATAATCATTATAAAAATTATGAATCTTTTTCAATTATTAGACAATTTATTAATGAAATTACTTTATATAATATTTCAACAACAATTTCATTAGAAAAATTGAAATTTTTTTATAATTTAAAAATTTTAAATGGAAATTTAATTACTTCTGGTAAACATTTAAAATTAAATCATGAAAATATAACAAATTTTAATTTAAATTATGATTATTCATTAGTTGAATCACTTGATAATTCTAAAAATTTAAAATCAATTAAACCTTTTATTGATTCATTTGTTTTATTACATTCAAAATTTAATTCAATCAATTTAAAATCTTTAAATATTAAATGTAGAACTAATTCAAATAGTTTATTATTACCTCCAAGTTTAATTAAATGTTCTTTAGATATCTCTTATAAAACTGATAGTCAATTTTTACCAAATATTTCAAATTCAAAAAAATTAATTAATTTAAAATCTTTAGATATTAGAATTAATGTTATTTCAACTTTTTATAAAATTTTTAAAAATGGTCCTGTTCAAAATTTTATTAATAGTTTACCAAATTCTTCAAATTTATTAGATTTAAAATTTCATATTGTTTTAAGACAATGTAAACCTTCAATTGCAGTTAGATTTCAAACATTAAATTTTGATCAATTTATAAATTTAAAAAGATTTAATTTTTTCATTGGAATTTTAAATAATTTTGGTATTTCAAATGATTTAATTTTTCCATTTTTTAATTTAAATTTTTTACCACCAAATTTAAATTATTTAAAATTACAATTACCAACTTCAAAATATATTAATAAATTTCCATCAACATTAAATGAATTAAATTTAAATTTAAAATTATTATCATCTCCAATTAAAGAATTTTGGAAATCTTTTATTGTTGATTTAAATTTATCAACTTTATTAATTAAATTAAATTTTATTGAAAAAATTGATATTTCTTTATTAATGATTAATAAATTATCTACATTTAAAATTGAATTTGTTGATACAACAACAACTCCTCCTAATGAATTACAACTTTTAAATACAATTATTGAATTACCAACTAATTTCCCAACTAATTTATTAGAAATGTCATTAACAACAAAAATTCCAAATCATTGTATTGGATTAATTATATCTGAATCATCTGAAGATTCAAATAGAATCTTATTAGAACCTGAAGATAGATTCACTTGGATATTTGATCAATCATTAGATTTAAAACAATCAAATCAATTAACTTATGAAAATCAAAGATTTTATGATTTAAAACATGCAAAAGAAATTGAACCTTTATTAATTAAAGAAAATAAATTAAAAGAACAATTAAAGAAAAAAGAATTAATTAAACAAATGGAATTAGCATTTATTAAAGCTCAACAATATACTGATTCATTAAATAATACTAACACACCACCACCACCACCTAATAATGATTCTTGTTCAACTCCACCTAATTATAATATGAATAATATAGTTAATAAAATTCAAAGATATTCATGTCCTGATTTAGATATACCAAATGGAAATATTACTACAATTTCACCAAGATCATCATTTGTTAATGGTTCATTGATTCAATTAACTCCAAGTAAAGGAGATGGTGGTGGTGGGTCTGTGATTTATAATAGTGATTATTATAGAAGGAGAGTGTTAGGTGAAGTTGGTGTTAATACAATTAGTTTAATTAGTTCACCTATACAACCACAATGTAAAGATAGTGATAATTATTTCAATTGATTTGAAATATTATTGAGTTTTTGTTTTTTTGTTTTTGATACTAATCAAGTATATGGAGTCTGTGACTCATTGATTTCGTTTTTTGTTCATATTGTTTTTTGGATTATTGTTATTTGTGTGATTGTTGTGTTTTTTTGGTTTCTCTTGGTTCACTTTAATTTTGGTGTTTCTTTTTTATTATTTTTTATTATACTATGGACATTTTATTTGTTTTTTTTCTTGTTTTTGTTTAAAATTAAAGAACTTTTATTTTATTTTATTATTCATGGACATTTACTTACTTGAGTTTTTTAATTTGATTTTTTGGTTTTTCAGTTTTTCAGTTTTTCAGTTACAGTTCAGTTTGAGTTTATTATACGGACAATACTATTATTATTATTATTTAGTTGTTTTTTTTTGATTTATTTTTTGATATCCTTTAATTTTAATTAATTAATTATGATTTCTCTAATTAAAGAGCTAGCTATATAGGGTTGTAATTGTAAAATTTGTAATTATTTCTAAAAGTAATTTAATTATGTAATTTATGCGTAGAATTAAAGACGCGTTAGATCGATGGACATATAACCGAGCGATGAGCGTACCGTGTATTGCCGTTTTCGGAATTATAAATGATTTCCTCCCTTGGAAATTGGAATATTACAATACAATTTACAATTTAAAACAAAAAACCAGTTTGTAAGTATAATTCAAAATATTAGATCAAACTATATACCTATAAATTATAAAACAGAACAATACTGAACATAAAAATAAAAAAACAAAACAAAAGAGTAGTAACGATTATTAGTTCACCAAGTATCAAAAAGAAAATTAAGTACCAATTAATACTAACTAGAGCATGCCTGAACGGCTGTCGTGGATCACGAGTTTTTGTAAAATTTGCAAGAAGATAGCTGGAGGAGTAATTAAATTGGAGGAGAGAACACTAAAATTGGGGAGAATTAATATGAATCACAGAGGTGGAAATGTTTAAGAATATGTAATTTTTTAAAAAGAATAGTATATTTTAGTACAGTGTTTTTAAATTT